>JBBPNO010000015.1:0-124944 GCA_038090915.1 Boletus eberwhitei
GCAGTCAAACTATACGCCGTAATCCGCTATAGTGCGTGACAACGTATTTTGAGTTCGTTATGTAGCTCATGTCGACAGTGGGGCTAGCGATTCTTTGACTTGATATTAAATTGCAATCCACTCTCATCTTACAACGAGTCGCCCTCCATGAGAAAACGAGCTAGGGGGTTTGCCAATTAGGTTGTGATCACGTAATGATCATCAGCCAATCGGAGTCCGACATTTTTTTGCGGGTACCGCTTTGGTGACATGACCCTTCAGCGTTCGACATTCAACTGGTGGGCGGGGCGGTGACTAGAAGTCAGTGGACGGTAGACCTTGGCGGTACATTGTGGGTGTGTTTGCCTACTTGAGAAAATATGCATCTCACTCCAATCAGGCGAAACGATGCATTCAGCCCTCCTCATTGATGAGATCCTCCAACTCATATTCGAGGTCATCTTGAACGATGGCAAACCGTCGCTGTGCTGTGCTGCAAGGTGTTGTCAAGCCTGGAAGGACCCTGCCCTAGACTGCATATGGAGACAACTTCCATCAGCCGTACCCCTGCTGTCTCTTCTGCCAGGTTTTTTGATGCAGAATGATAACGTTGTACGTCTCTTTCACTCCACAGGGACAGAGGTCACTGACTTATTCGTAGCGGCTTGACCCGACGACGCAAGATGTGACATTCACAGCTTTCTATTCGTATGCAATTCGTGTCAAACACATTGTACACTGCCATCGCGTGCTCGTGGACTTGACAAGCATTCCTATGCACCTGTTTCACCAACTAAGTAACCTCGAATCTTCCCGCATAGAGAGTAGAGCCATTGGGGAAGTCGCCCTACGTATGAGCCTGGGTCCTCGGCTTCGGGCTCTTGCACTGCAGGTTGGTTACACCAAATCCAACTCGACCTCGACGACCGTGCATGGTATGATGTCACTTTTGAAAGGGTGTTCTTCATTGGAGCAACTGTATGTTAGAGGTCATTCATCAGAATGCCTTCACATACCTCTCAGCAGCATCACAACTTTGCACTCGTTGTCGCTGCACCTTTCATCCTTGACGGAGCAGTCTTTCATGACAGTGTCTACTTTCCCTCTCTTGATGGATTTCGACGTACACGCAAATTGCTTGTCATACGAATATTTGTCGACCGCAATTGCTCGCAGCTGTAATGCCTCTTTCTTCCCTGCACTGGAAAACCTGAAGATCCGTACTCGGCCGGCGCTCGTAGCGTTGATACTTCGACAGCTGCCCCGGAATAACCTTCGTTCTCTCCACGTAGATGCCACAGGTCCTGGCCCACCATCAGAATTCGAAGGCCTATTCAAGGCGATGACAACCTTGCCGCTGCATCAGTTTACTCTTGAACATGCAATCTCCATCGACGAATCCGAGGGTATACCTGCATACACCCCGGACAAATACTTCACTTTAGATCACTTCCGACCGCTTTCGAAGTTACCCCTTCGATGTTTCATACTCGACTCTTCATTGCCACCCGACCTGTCGGATCCAGCCATCGAAGAGATGACCAAGTGGTGGCCACTCCTCGAGCGACTCGAACTAGGAGCCCACACTGCCCTGGAAAACGTAGAGACAACTTGGAAGCCTAGGAACTCGCTGGCGAGTCTCTGTACTTTGGCGAGAGGGTGCAAGCACCTCAGGAGCCTTGTCATCACCCTGGACGCGAATTCACTTCCCCTTTCAGATCATGGCCTACTCCCTCTTGGCTCTCATCCCCTTACCTCGCTCTCGATCAGTTCTCCTTCCCGACCTGACGTTCCATCGCTTTCGGCAATGCTTTTTAGGCTGTTCCCATCTTTAGTGGATGTGACGCCCGGGATTGTCGGCGAACACGAGGATGCATGGGCTGCTGTTCAAGCCACCGTTTCGAGCCATGGTCGTAGAAGCTCAGCGATATAGATGCAAACCACTATGATAGACTTAGATTACCTAGACATAGACATAGACTGTTACTAGACATAGACCATCTGGATGGGAGTGCACTCCAGATACCAGCCTGCTGAGTTTGCCACGACTGTAGCTCGTCGATTGATGCACACGAATATTAGACGCTTGTTCGGCGACATGATGGCATTCAGTCATACGCATACAACATATCAAGACATATTTGTCTAATCTACACGACGGGTGGTTTGGTGCCAGGGGCGAAGGTGTAGGTCAGACCGCACTTGCCACAGTACTGGCGGTCTTTGTGGAAAGCCATCTATAGACGGAAAGATTGAATAAATATGGAACAAGAAACATCTCAGGAGCACGTACGAAGACACCCGCACCACACTCGGCAGAGGGGCATTCACGGCGGAGACGCTTGATCTTTCCGTCCGAGTCCACCTTGTAGTACTTGAGGATGGCCATCTTGACCTTCTTGCGCTTGTGCTTGACCTTCTTGGGGGTCTAAATTGCAGTTCATATTCAGTTTCAGAATCAACAACGGGGACGACGTAGGGCTGACGTTGTATGTCTTCTTCTTACGCTTCTTGGCACCACCACGAAGGCGGAGCACCAAGTGGAGGGTGGACTCCTTTTGGATGTTGTAGTCGTTAAGGGTGCGACCGTCTTCGAGCTGTTTGCCGGCGAAGATCAAACGCTGCTGGTCGGGGGGAATCCTACACGGTGATGAGACGACTGGATCAATGGGAAGAATGATCGACATACCCCTCCTTGTCTTGAATCTTGGCCTTGACATTATCGATGGTGTCAGAGGACTCGACCTCGAGGGTGATGGTCTTGCCCGTAAGGCTGCGTTCAGTCGGTCAATACATATGGTGATGAAACTGGAGAACAGTGGACCTACGTCTTGACGAAAATCTGCATCTTGTCGGATGCCTTTGTCTATCCAACGAACTAAACGGTGGAGTCGTCGACAAAGCAAGAGTCGTCGTCGTAGTCAGCAAGAGAGTTATCAACGTGCTGTGTCGAAACCTTAATCTTCAGTTGATGGTCCGTGCGTGGTAGATTCAGACCCCTGCGCATGACTAATATGTGCAATTAGGTAATCGAATGGGAGGCGCGTCGCGTCGCGTCCATAGTAGGTCGTTTGCTACAAGTGTCTTACTCGTTCACAACTAGAAGCGACCTGGTATCATGGATAGCGACCACGAGATGGACATAGATGCTATTATCCCCTTCGCGTCCAAGGGGAAGGAGAAGGCTGTAGACATTATTGCTCACAGCGATTCATTGCCCTGGTATGTCCCTCGTTAAACGCGTCTTGGGCTCACATCTTCATGACTATCTTTCAGGGTAGAAAAATACCGACCAGTCTCGCTCAGCGATGTCGTTTCTCATAAAGACATCACAACTACAAGTGAGTATCGTCTTCGGGTCGTTTAGAAAATCGCTCATATTTGATTGCAGTCGAGAAGTTTATTGAGAAAAATAGACTGCCACACTTGCTCTTCTATGGTCCACCGGGCACTGGAAAGACATCGACGATATTGGCTGTTGCAAGACGAATATATGGCAATGAGTACAGAAAGCAAATCCTTGAGGTGGGTGCATCTTAAGCGGACTCGTCGTAACGCTTTGAGATCATGTTAGCTTAACGCTTCGGACGACCGAGGGATTGACGTCGTACGCGAACAAATCAAGCAATTTGCTGAAACGCGCACACTATTCGCAAAGGGCTACAAGCTCATCATCCTCGATGAAGCGGACATGATGACACAGGCAGCCCAAGCAGCTCTTCGCCGTGTGATCGAACAATACACCAAAAATGTTCGTTTCTGCATCATTTGTAATTATGTGAACAAAATTGCCCCTGCGATCCAAAGTCGATGTACAAGGTTCCGGTTCTCTCCTCTACCCATGGTGGAGGTTGAGAAAAGAGTGGACATCGTCGTAGAGGCTGAAGGGTGAGTGCCAAAGAATGTGACTCCTCCACACAGGCACACCTGAATACATGTACCAGAGTGAAATTAACCCCTGATGGGAAGCAGGCACTTCTCAAGCTCTCGAAGGGTGATATGCGAAGAGCATTGAATGTCCTACAGGCATGCCATGCTGCCTATGACACTGTAGGAGAGACGGAAGTCTACAATTGTACTGGAAGTCCACATCCATCGGACATTGAGACGATAGTCAACTCGATGCTCTCGGATGAATTTACGACGTCGATTCAAAGTATGTTGCTAAGCTGCCACAAACGTAATCGGAGCTGATTGGAACTAATGTGCATTTCCGCAGTGATAACGGCCATGAAGACCGAGCGAGGACTTGCACTCCAAGACTTGCTATCTGGTGCGTACGAGTATGTGGAAACGATCGATTTCAAACCCCAGGCCCGGGTGTACCTGTTGGACTTCCTTGCAACCATAGAGTGAGTAACTACATCAATGTCTGCTGATTCGTCGACGAGTTTTTTTTGCCTTTTCCTCCAGACACAGACTATCAACCGGAGCTAGCGAGAAAATCCAGTTATCAGCCCTGTTAGGTGCTTTCAAGAACACCGTTGAATTGCAGTCCAAGTGACCTGAGCATTGGATACTCCTTTTGGAGGCACTCGCCACTAATTTCCATCCGAGTAGTCCTCTCGACTTGCAGTTACCTTTGTTCGCCAAATCAAATACTTGCTAATGTTACAAATACCCAACTGCGATGCCCCCTACCATACGCCAATTAGACCTCCATGATTATCGATGCCGCTTCAACTGCTTCGATCTACAACGATGCGCGTCGCATTGATGCTTCCAACGACTCCACCCCGTCGTACTGACCCGCGAGAGGGGATGGTTCTGAGCGCAGCGCCAAGTTTAAGAACCACTCCTTGCTCATGTAGTTCCGAATTCTAGAGTGAATTTTGGTCAGAACGTTCCTCCGGAAGGCCCAGGGTGCTCACCCATCTGGTAATAACACGACAACATTCATGCCTTCTGTCTCGGCGAACTTGCGTCCTTGCTTGGACTTCAACCAGGTTAGAGTACCACTGAGTGCACTGCCACTGCTACCCCCAACGAGGAGTCCCTCTTTCCTCATGAGGCGTTGGACGGCTTTAAAGGCCTCTTCGTCGGTTGTCTTTAGCCAAGTGTCAACGTCGCCTGGATTCCTCGAAAGGACTTCTGGAATAAAGTCGTAGCCAATGCCCTCGACGACATAGGGTTTGCCAACCCCGGGATCATTGAGGGTATCAGGAAATGCAAGAATGCTGCCAACCTATAGATCACACATCAGTGACCACAATTTATACGATAGTGAATGACACAGACTGGATCCACTCCAACGACAATGCAGTCGGAATTGTGGGTTTTCTTCAACGCGAGAGAAATTCCAGTGATGGTGCCTCCGGTGCCTGCACTAGCGATCAAAGCATCGACTTTCATGGACGATGGTCTCGACGGAGAGGATGGAGTAGAGGTGACTGCATCGATGATTTCTGGCCCAGTCGTGTATTCATGAGCCAATGGGTTATTTACCTGTTGACTGTAAGAACTCGCCCGAGCCAAACGAACTGTGATACGGACGTTACCATACTGATCAAGAATGACGGCGTGCGGAATTTCACGCTGCAGCCGCTGCGCCACTCCTGCGATCGTTAAGGAATTCAGCCACGAGGGGTGCAAGAGATACAATGGGGGTTCTACCTATGTGGCTGTTGGGCGAATCCCAAGGTTCCCCATCAGGTGTGCGGATGACTTGGGCTCCGAGCGCTCGAAGGAGCGCCTCTTTCTCCCGGGACATCTTATTAGGCAAGGTAATGATAACCGAATATCCCTTATCTACCGTATTCAGCAGCCAATCAACCCCGAGGGAATTGGTAGTACCTTGATTGCACACGCCATAGCGAGACCAATACCTGTTCGTCCCTCTCGTCTCAGATAAGCCCACATGCAGGATGTGAAGGAACAGACCTGTGTTGCCAGAGGTTGGCTCGATAACGACGCTCTGTCCGGGAATGAGTCTGCCCTCCTTCTCCGCAGCAAGCACCATGGCCTTGGCGATTCTATCCTTGACTGAGCCGCCCACAGAGAGGAATTCGACCTTGCCCACTATAAAGATAAGGTTGTTTACGCCTCCGAACAGTGAGCGAAATCGTGGTAAGCACATACGTAGGTTGCATTTGAGGCCTTCCTCAGCAGCGATCTTGTCTAGTCGGATGAGGGGAGTATTACCCACAGCATCGAGGGCATTGTCAAGAATGTAGCGGGAAGTGGCCATGGAAGATGATAGTCAAGGATGGTCAAAAATCACATGCGTGTCAGCTACGCTTTATGACGGTTCCGCCACTGGATCGGATCTCTCCAGAGCCACCGTTTGGCCACCGCGCTATACTTGATGCAGGGTTAGGATTTTTTTTTGTAGAACTCGCGAATACACAACAACTACTCGATTAATGCTGGTCTGGTTTCTTTGTCCTAAATTCTTGGCTAGAACTCTATAAATTTTTGGAAAGGAAAAATGACAGGAAAGAAGCAATCACGCCGATCAAGATTTCAGGCAACTTGTGCCGCCGCTGCGGCATGTTCGGGGTTCTAATATTTACGGCCCTGTCTTGTCACCTCAACAAACCCCTCTCGGAGAAATTGTTTTTAGCACAAGGGGAGGTACAAAGCTGGGTTATAAAATTTCTACTGTCCGACATTATCTACGCGATTCTATGCTCGCACTAAGTATCACAAAAGTGGACAGCCCTCACTGGAATATAGTACCGGGATTGTACACGCTGGTCTGGGTACAGCGAAGGTGTATTGTGAGAGTGGGGACCATCTTCGAGCTCACCCATGGCATGACGAGCGCCACACAGCAAGATACAGACGTGTACCAGCGCTGGGAAACATCACATAACCAATTTCATGATTTCAAGATATCCAAGTTTAACGGCCAGCGGCTCCCTATCCATGTAGCGAGCTCCGTATGGTCCCTGTACGGATTACCGGTGTTCGGATGAATGAAGACGCTGGTAAAGGCGTGGCATTAGCCGCCGTTTGTAGCACTATTGGCTGAATCTCATACTCGCAGGGGCCACGGTGCACGACGAGCCAGGAAAAGAGCGCTCCTGTTTGATGGGGTGTGAATGTGTTGACCTCAAACATAGCGGTCGGGTGCGGCCCTGACCAGCGGGTCATGCATATCCACAATTCAATCATTGAACCATTGACATACCGACAGGTCTGTCCCAAAGCCGGTAGAGGGGGAACTGTAGGGTGGATATATAAGCAATGAAAACGAGACAGTAAAACAGGCCCCAATTGCCTCAGGGAACTCGCGTCCAATACGCGCATGGAGTTGCCTTGCATATTCAGTCTGTTCAGGAGAACTGTGCATATAATATACTATACCATCCTAAGCAAAAGACTAGGAGGAGCTCAGCTGGCAGACTCGCCATGGAAATCAAATCCGGCGGAGGATGTCTTTATGGGGGCAGGGAATTCATGATAGGCGGGAGAGAGGTTGGGTTGCTTGTCATGTGAATCAACGGGAGCCGAGCGCAGGGACATGGTGGATGAAAGTTCGCGGAGAGCTGAATATTATTTCGGGCGATTTGTCAATCGTGTTGATCCAGAGGTATTCATACACTTCGACGACCGCATCGATCCGACAGCTGACTCTTATCGCGAGTTGCTGCGGGAATTGGGACGCTCGCACCGGGCGAAACACAGCCTATCACTGAGAGCCTATCCAACTGCATCAGACAAATGATGGAGATTTCAGCGTCAGCAGTCTTCCGACGAGCATGGATTTGAAACTCACTTGGCGAAAGGAGACCCACTTCGTTCCTACTACAAGCGAACCCTTGAATCTCAAACTGAATTGGAGAAGCGTCCGAACCAGGAACGCATGTAGGCCCGTCGAGCACGTCTACCTAAGTACAGTGCCAGCTCGCGACTGGTCTCCATGACGCGCTGAATGGGGCCAATACGTACAGCATGGGTCGAGATGGCTGGCGGACATTAAGCCGTCGTCACGGTCGCCGGGTCGCGGGTAGTAGATAAAAAAAAAACAAGGGTGGAAATTTTGAGCGAGAAGCGAAGTCATACACAAAGTTTAGCGGACGAGTTTCAACATACGACTCACGACATTCGTCGTAATACGCGTCCCGTTTTTTTCCATTCCCCTCCATCGCTGCCTTGGGGCTTTCCCTGACGTTAGTCAAAACGTTGTTGCCTCACCAACCTTGTTTTCTTTACCTGAATGCGATCCCTTACCCTCTCACACTCACCTTCTTGGTTGTCCCGAAATCAAGCGGATCCGTCTCCATCTTTAGACTCACATCAGTTACATACCCTCAATCAACTCCCTCCTTCCCCCACTTTCACCTCTCCTCGCGTAGCCCCAAAGACGCCCACTTTCAAGAATTCAACTCTCAAGGGTTTTCAGTCCGTTTTCAACCGCAAACTCGCTCGTTCTCCCTCCCAAGTCTCCCTCCATTCCTCTGACTCTCTAAGAATCATCCCCGATAACCATCATCATCATCCTTTCGCACCTATGCCACCACCACCACTCCCCGTTGTCTCAAATCAGGATACCCTCGACGATGAACAGGAATGTCCCGTGTGTCTCGAGCCTCTCAGTTTCAGCTTCAGGTTGCCAGGGGAAAAACCTCACGTTGTCCCCGAATGCGGGCATTCACTTCACGAAGTAAGCACGCAGATCTACTCAATCTCACACTCTTATACCCCCCGTTCTCTAGGCATGTTTTACCGCTGTCTATGGCCCTCCCCCTGGCCAGTCTAGGACCGCCGTCCCTCGCAAGTCCAACTTGGGCGTGTGCGGCGTGTGTCGCCGTCCCATGAAAGTCGGTGATGGCGACAATAGCAAAACCAACAGTCAGTGTTTCTGTTCAAGTATTACAAGTCGACCAATTTTCATTCCCCGTCCATAGAATTGGCTGCTCTCACAGGTATGGGTGATCCCCTTGCTCCCGCAGTTTATCCCGGTCGCGATACACCAACCTCACGAAGCCGTCGCATTCCGCCGCCAACACCCTACAACCCCATGGACGATGACCCCACTGATCATGCCGTCTCTGTAAAATCAACACCCAGTGATTCTCACTATATCGTCGCTCCTTCTATTCAGGTCCGACCCGAATTCTCATCAATTGCCAGGTCTGGAGATGTGTCCCAGCCGCTCACTTGTATTGTCATCATCGAACTTCCTGCAAGGCGTAATACATCCCCTATACCTGGGCCAGTGGTGTCAGAACCCTTTCCCCTTCGAAAGGCTTCCACACACACACGACAAGATACCGAACTCTCTCAACTGACACCACGGGGCTCAGAGCGACAGCCCCCACATTACTCGTCGTCTGATGGATGGGCTCCTCCATACAACGCTACCGATACGGAATCGTCACGGTACGCGCCGTCGCAATCTCTTGAGGAAGAATCCCCTTTCAACTCGATCGTCGACGATCTCAGAAATCGAATTATTGATTGGAAGGGTCATGCGCTATCTGGGCTTGGCCCATTGCAGATGTACGATTTACTGTCCGTCCGCCGCGATTCACTTGTCCGGGAATTTTCCGTCTATTTATTCAAAGAAGCTATTATCTGCGTAGTAGAGGAGAAGAAGCGTTCCCTTGGTCGCTTCTTGCATTCTCCTGGGTTCAACGACTCGTCGACCGCTATTTCTGGTTCAAGCAGTCAGTCGAGAGGATTTCTTAGGTTGAAGGGGCGTATCTACGTGCGGCACATCAAGCGGATTACTACCAACACAACTGGAGACCTGAGTCTCACGATCGAGATGGAAGATGAACGCTTGGATTCCTTTATTCTCGTCTTCAAAGATCGCTCTTCGCTCGAGGCGTGGAGAAGCCAGATCCAAGCCCTTGTCACCTCTTTCCAACAACATCAAGGGAGTCATTCTCCCCCTGCATTTGGTGGTGGTTTGGACATAGAGGAATTTGGTACTTCAGAGAAGTTATCTCGTGCGCTAAGCGCCAGCACAGCTTCTACCACACCGAGCTCCGCGGACAGCCTTCTCCAGGTATCTTCACGATCCACCCTATCATCGGCCACGTCACAAGGCTCGGTCCATCAGCGACCAATGCAAAACAAGCTGCAGACCCTGAGCGAGGAGGATACGATGTTGCATTACGATACCCGACCTTCTGGCGTTGTAACACCGCATGTATCATCAGGACCATCCAATTCTCTCGCGCCTCTCCCCCATCCACCCCTTGACTTGATCCTCATCATGTCCTTGCCGCCTCCAAGTTCACCTCGCAGCACTGCAGATCTCAAAATACGTGTTATCAAAACATCACTTGACTTTATTCTTGCTTCTCTTGGAATAAAAGACCGGTTGAGCTTGGTGACCTTCGAGGTCGGGGCAGGGGGCCGAGTGCGGAAAACGCCTTACTTGTGCCCAGGGCGAACCCACAGCAGAAACAGATTGCAAAAATTCATCGACGAAATTGGACGACCGGACAACAATCAGAGCACGGAGGACGAGTTCTTGATCAGAGCTTCCAAAGATGAGAAAACCGACGTGGTAACTGCTGTGAATCATGGTTAGTGATATTTCTCATCTACATCCATGATCAAGACTTAATGACACTACATAGGCCTTGACGTCGTATTGCAACGCAAGTCACGTAATCCGGTCTCAGGGATGATACTCGTCAGTGACGCTGCGGATAGCACAAGACGTGCTCAGATGGATCTGGTTCTTGCTCGCGCCGAGGCAGCCAACATGCCTATTCATTCGTTCGGTTACGGGCGCTCACATGACCCTGCCTCCCTCTGGCTTATGTCGAACCACACCAGCGGAACATACACGTTTGTCAAGGATTGGTACGATCTTCGGGCATGTCTTGCTGGTTGCGTGGGTGGTATGATGTCAATAGGCCTGCTTAACATGAAACTTCACATGAAGATCGTCGATGGGCAACGTTTCCGCATTCGCAAGGTCTCTGGCGGTCCCTCATCAATACTGTCCACTGACGGTCACAACGTCGATATTGACGTTGGTGAGCTGCGGTACGGAGAATGCAAAGAGATGCTCATCGAGTGCGAGCTCGATAATACCGAAAGCCGTCGTACAGCAGCAGGTCAAAACGGTAGCCGGACTCTAAATGCAACCGATCAGTTCGTGCAATCCATGGGCCTCGACTCATTAGCTATCGAAGACTCTCCGAATCTTGTGGACGGCATGATGGATCGAATGATTGATGAGGTGCCTGTATTCGAGGTGGACGGGTCTTTCTATGACCCTGCCGCAACGAAGCAGGTATCTCGACTTGCACATCCTGTGTTGCTGACTATCACACTCTTACCTATGGCTACATCTGGCTCACCAAAACCCCCGAAACCTTCAGACCCCGTCATTGTACGACGCCGGATGGAACTCCTTGCATCGGACATGATCACCCGTGCACTCGTCCTAGTCTCGAGGAAAAACTTCCCGCAAGCACAGAAAATTATGAACGAGACCAAACGTATCCTCCACACAGTTCTCCAAAACGTATCCAAGACATTACCGCCGCCGAACAGCGACGGCTCTACCATACGCAACCGCAAAGAGATTCTTATTCTCGGGGCAGTTCGTGCGATGCAAGCTATCCTGCAGGATCTTCAAATTCTGTCAGAGGCACTAGAGGAAAACGTGGAGTTGTTTGCTCACGATCAACGGAACCTCGGCGCACAGCAGGTAAGCACAAAGTTCCTCGACTTGGGAACGAGCTCTAAGTGCTCTTATAGGCTATGATACTGCGCGACCAAAAGAGCTGGAGTAATCGGAGCGCTACCGAGCGCTTGTTCTGGACCACGGATAATTCGATCGAGTTGGTCTCTCGGAGCACAGACTGGGTGGCACGGGACTGACCTTGCAAATCTCAATCTCCAGTCAACCTTTACCTTACTCGTGTGTGTTGTTTGTCGCTGGCCCTTGATCTCTCATTCTTTTGGTGGCTTCTCGATTACTTCTCCCTACGATTCCCTATTGTACCCCATGGCCGCGTGTTGTAATTTCCATCTGGCTGCGTTTACTGTGAGAGTGTTCTACTTTCGGCCATGCATGTTTTAATCTCCTTGTTTCAGCTGTACCCCATTCTCCAATATTACATTCCTTTTGGAATCGGTACCCGTGATTCTATCGCGTACAAACATTTATGCCTGGGGCCCAGAGTGTAGGGCGAGTAATATAAGTCGATTACTTATGTGTTTATATGGAATAGCACGATCCAGCGCGTGGTGTCAAAGGGGACGGAAGGTTCACGCGTATCCTAACCGCTGTCGTTCCTCCTTGTCCCGTTCCAGCCCCCTGATTTTGCTCTCCGTTTCAGTGAGGACGTCGTCCCAGGCGACGAAAAGTTCCGAAAGTGTGTCAACCTGTAACAACAGAATAAAAAGGATCAAAACATGCGAGACCTGCGACGAACAAGAGACGGCTCACATGCGTTGCGTGACGTTCCACCAGGATAGCGATCCGTTTCTCTAGAGAGGTGGCTAGTTTCGTGTCTTGTTCCTGCGCTGCGAGAAGCACGTGCAATCGCGGCTGCAACGCCTCGTAATCTGAGCGACAACGCCGGTTAGCATTATCTAAAACTGACGGGGGAGACGTGTCTTTACCCGCTAGTTTTCCTGCTGACAATACCCCCTTTTGCTCGAGTAATTCGATCTCGCGCAGATCGCGGTCGGCGGCACGGATGTCGGGCTCCATTTCTGAAAGGAACGCTTCGAGTTCCTCTGGAGACATGTTTTCGTATGTCGGCGCGGGCCCTTGCAAGGTCCCAGAGAGGGCAAAGGCGGGCGTGAGGAACTGTGCATGCTGATCATCTAAATTGCCTCGGCCCGATAGATATCAGCAACCCCTCCCCGGCAGAGAAAAAAAGCCCGGAACGGGACGCGCCAGACGCGTACATTGATGTATAAACTTTTTGAGGCCGTCGTTGGACTCGACGACGTTGTTCAACCGACGTTGGACGTCCCCGGCGAGATGGATGAGGCTCTCGCCGGGTTTGAGCTCCGAGGCGGGTTTCTCTCTTCCTTTGCGGTCGCGCGTTTCGTGTCGGACGCCGAGGAGGAGCGCCTCTAACCAACGTAGCCGTAGTTCTAGCGAGAGAACGGGGTCGATGGTGCTGGGTGTACCGGTTGGATCACGTCCTTGAGGGAGTGATGACGACGTCTTGGCGGGAGATCCGGTGCCATCGAGGGATTCGAGCACGTCTTGCGAGTGCTCGGATGAGGGGACGGTCATGCTTGTCGTGTTTTCGTCGGAGCCACTGACGGGCGGGGGGGACGATGGTGGAGTAGACGATAACACACGGTGTCTCGAAAAATCTCCCAAGAACACACTTCCGAGGGCGGACATCGTGGAGTAGCTCACCCACGTCAGTTGTGTAATATAATTTAAGTAAGCCTAGTTAGCAATAAGTTAAACGGGTTCGCTCAATTCAATCGGTAATTGACTGTACTCTGCCACGGTCGTCCTCCCATTCACCGACTTCCAGACTCTTAATACCCCACTCTGTATGCTTCCCCACAGCCCATCGCCCCATCGCCGCCCGCCCCTCTTTTCTGTCGCCTCCCCCTCCTCTCGCAAGACACTTTCTACCGGTCTTCTCCACCGCCTCAACAACAGCGAACTCGTCACCACACTCACACTCGAGAATGCCATCGCAGCACCTGCCATCATCGGATGCATATAGACTCCAAAGGGAAGAAGTAACCCCATCGCAAGCGGAATCCCTAGCAAGTTATAGATACACGCCCACCCGAGGTTCCTCCGGATCGTACGGAAGATGGTGCGAGAGAGGTCGAGGGCCGCAACGACATCGAGGAGATCAGAACGCATGAGGACAATGTCGGCTGCTTCAATGGCAACCGATGTGCCAGATTTAAGGGCGATGCCAACGGTGGCGGCCACGAGCGCAGGGGAGTCGTTGATCCCATCTCCAACCTGTCGTAGTGCAAGAAGCTGGGTCAGAAGGAACATGGATCGAGTTGAAGCTTACCATAGCGACTCCTCTCCCTTCCTTCTTCATGATTTCGGTCACAAGCGAAGCCTTGCCCTTCGGACTCACACTCGCCCACACATTCTCGGGTCGAATGCCTACCTGCCTCGCCACGGCCAAAGCAGTGCTCATCCCATCGCCTGTCATCAGACCAACCTCGATACCCATCGTCCGTAAAGCCCTGATGGCTTGTGCGGAAGACGGCTTCGGCGTGTCTGAGAGGGATAGTGCTAGGATGGGAACAGGGGAAGACGAGCCACGACCCATCGACACGTACACGACCGTTCGTGCCATAGGGCTTTCTCGTGCCTCGAAGCTGGATAACGTGGAGGGTAGTATCGCTTCTTCAGTCTGTGTGACAAATCTGGGTGTGCCAACCAAAAGCGTGTACTTTGATGCGGAGAGGGAAAGGACAGCTTTGACACCAGCTCCAGTGACGCTCTCAAACGACTCTATCGTAGGTTGTGGCACGTCGCGTCCTCCGTCCCTGAGGAGATCCCTGCCGTATACTGCGATGGCCTTGCCGAGAGGGTGTTCTGAACGTGCTTCGGTTGCGGATAGCATTGCGATAACAGCTGCACGAGTCGTCACCCCGTCCGCACACTCGACTGTGAGTGTGGCTTCATCAGGTAGATGACTGTCCCGCGGAGCAACCCATACCAGCCCTGTGACACCAAGCTTGCCCTCGGTCACTGTACCGGTCTTGTCGAGTATTATCCGCTTGATAGATTGACTCGCTTCCAATGCTCTCCCGCCTTTGATCAATATACCGCACTGTGCTCCCACCCCTGTTCCTACCATGATGGCGGTTGGTGTGCTCAGTCCCAACGCGCAAGGACAAGCCACCACAACCACCGATATACACAGCTGTAAGCATACAGCGAGCTTACTTACGCCATGTCGATGGAACATCGCAGGTAACGCGTCCACACTGAGTACATTTGCAATAATCATCCATGCCACGAACGTGAGCATAGAGAGTGTGATCACCGCTGGTACAAAGTACCCTGCAACGCGGTCTGCGAATGCCTGGATAGGGGCTTTGGACGTTTGGGTTTCCTCGACGAGTCTGACGATCTGCGCAAGTGCAGTATCCTTGCCTGCACGTGTGACGAGCATGTCGAACGTTCCCAAGCCATTGACAGTGCCACCGATGACTGTATCGCCAATCTGCTTGAGCACGGGAACGGGTTCTCCGGTGATGGCGCTTTCGTCGACGGAGGAGGAACCACGGATGACAGTACCATCCGCTGGTACCTTGTCCCCGGGGACCAGTTTGATCGTATCACCTACTTGTACGAGCTCTGTCGGGATACGCTTCTCCTGTGTACATGCTGGCACATCTGTGTAGATAGTGGCCATTGTCGGCGTGAGAGCCATGAGATCTGTGAGTGCAGCACTGGTCTTGCCCTTTGCACGGTTCTCCAGCCAGCGGCCGAGAGAGACGAACATGATGAGCATGGTGCTCGTGTCAAAGAAGACAAAGGGGCGGAAGTCGGGAGTGGCATTGAAGGCTGCGAAAAGCATGGCAAAAACGGAATAAAAATATGCAGCAGATGTTCCAAGCATGATGAGAACGTCAATGGTGGGGCTTCTATGTTTCAGTGCCTTGAATGCATTCCGATAGAATTTCTGACCGATCCAGAATTGTGCTGGGGTAGTAAGGACGAGCATGAGAATCTCGCCAAGATAAATGCCGTTGAACAAGTGATAGCTGACAATGGGGAGTAAACAGAGTATGTGAGGTGCGATCATGCTGAGGAAGAAGACGGGTAGGGCAAAGACAATGCTCCACTTGAGGCGATTAAACCATTCTTGAATTTCTTTGGTCCTCGCGAGAGACTGTTTCTGAGTAGCGTCCTGTTGATCGGAAAGCAGAGCGTCAAAGCCCATTTCTTCGACTCTGTCGACCATCTCTCGTGGACCGATTATGCTAGGCTCGAAGTCGATCTTTGCGGTCTCTGTGGCAAGGGAGACTGCGACATTATGGATGCCAGGCATGTTACGGAGACCATTCTCAACGGAGGAAGTACATGACGAGCAGGTCATGCCATATATTCGGAGTGTGACTGTATCCGACCGAGCTTCAGGAACGAGGGTGGCATCGAATCCAATGTCCGATATTTCCTGCATGAGAGGGAGACGATGAGCGGAGAAGAGAGAGGCATGATGGACATAATTACGTTGACGATCTTCTCTGCGGTCCACGCTGTTGGGTCGTATTCGACGGTACCGCGTTCGGCAAGGAGGGCTACCTTTACAGAGTATATACCAGGTTGCGTTCGAAGTACTCCTTCGATGGACTGCGAAGGTGTGAATGTCACTACAGCCGAACGCCAAAGGACTCACTTCTACGCATGCACCGCAAGTCATGCCCTCTATTCGAAGCTCGCATCTACTTAGTGTGGCATCGCGCGAGGTCGACGGGAGCAAGGGTTCGTCCCCTGTCGATGGTAACTGCACGTTGCCTGCCATCGACATGGCGCGCCGAAAGAAAGTAGAGACAAGATGTTTCATGTCAGCATAGAAGATGGCTCTGGAGTTATGTTTGAATTCTGACTCGCGCGCTCAACTTCCGACGTCACGACGACGTTCCACTTGAGTACTGTAACTTATTACGGAGCAGCCCGGTAACTGAGGACGTGTTATGTAATCTCCTGTGTTTCGGTTGAACTTCCTACTGCCTTCGAATCTCCACTGGCAGTGACTCTTTTTAACAGCATTTGTTGATAGTTCTCCCAGGCAGAAATGAGCTGTGACCACCACCATCAAACTTTGCCCAATCGCAACTAAAATCACAGTCCACTCACCTCTTTCTGCCGCGAAACCATCCCATTCAAAAACGCTTGCAAAGCTTCTTTAAAATCGTCAACCCGCTCTTGTTCAAACCGTGCCATCTCCAACTTGATCAACTTGGAACATTGATCAAATTCACGCTTCGCATCCAGCGCACGCCGCTCAGCCTATGCAATGCACCGCCCTTAGTGACATTCATCATCAAGGATAGCATGACACAGCTTGCCTCGGTAACTAAACTAACGGTGTGGCCCACCCGCTCAGTTGGAACGCGCCCCTGTGTCCGCGCACGCTCGTGCATTTGCCGTACACGCCGGACCTCTGCATCTGCGTTTTGCCAATTCGTGTATGTTCGCACACGGGAGTTGAAAGCCAGCTTCGTATCCGGGTTTAAACCATGTTTTCAAATCCAAATGAATCAAACATACCCGAACAGAATTGATGAGCCTCGAATACTCCTCCGCTATTCCATGATGAGACACTTCTATCGCTGGTTTGAAGATGAAATAGTTACCTGTGCTCATCAGTGTCATCATGTCCTGCTGCGACTGTATATTTTGGGCTTCTGCTGCTGCTTGCTCGACGTTCGCTAGTGTACCGAGTATTTGCTGCAACTGTTCGCCGATATCAGATGCTGACAACTCGGCGATAGCCGTCGCGAATTCGCCAGTAGCGGAAGCAAGTTCTGTGGAGTTGTCAACGTCGCGTTAGTGAGTAAAAACGAGACAGAAAACATGCGCACCAGCTCGTTGTTTTGCAACGATCTCGATACTCCTGACAAGACCGCGTAATTGGGATTCGAGTCCATCGAGGTAGGCCCGTTGTTTATCAAACCACTGAACAAGGTGTGCGTTTCGGACAATTGTCAGCATGCACATCAACCATGCTCACCTCGTCTGTTTCGTGGAACCGAGGACCAGTCAACGTCTGCCCAATCGATGCCATAAGTCCCCCTTTCTCGTGAGCTATCTCGGCTTTTCTGTGCTTGATCTGCAAAAGAAAAGGCACTTGAACTACAGAAGAAAGACAGCAGCTAAAGGGACCAACGTCTAAACTAAAGTTGTCGCTTTCCAAGAAGAACTTGAGATCTGGGTCCTTGCACAGCACGGGATGGTTCGCTATCTTCTGTATGCATTTCTCGAGTGCCAAACGCCGCTGCTGTATGAAATGCTCGTCAAACCGCCCAAAGGGATTCTTTTCAGGTGTGGGTGGGACAACGACCCCGGGATTGTTCATGGAGAGCGTTTCATACAGCCAGAGGAAATCAGAGTATCTACGGAGAACAGAGAACGTTGCTTTGGAAAAGAGGGGCGAAGACGTCTGGCATGAACCAGGGCACTGAGTGAGGCAGGCGGATTGACCAGCAAGTATGAACATACCAGGGTGTGTACCGTATAAAGCGTGTGAGCTCTAATGGGGTCCCCGACCTTTTGTGGGTCCTCCACCGAGATAACAAAAAGGGGCAGGATCGGTCCTTCGCTACGTCGAGGCGGAGCGGGAGACCCAGACGGCTATGCATTCAAATGGGGTCAGCGTTCTATCACAACTCTATGCGACATAAAGGCGGACTCACCTGAGGAGATCCAGCATTTCTGAATCGAGCCGTCTGTCCTATGGGTGTATCGTCGTCGTCGTCGTCGTCATTATTAGCGGCAGTAACTGGCGTAGAAAAAGTCGTGTTGATCGCAGCGTGGTCATGACCACCCCATCCTGTCTGCCATCCTCCGTGGCTCTCGCCTCCGAGCGCAAGGCTCGCAAATGCACGGTCAATGCTCGGAGGAGGGGATTGCTGGTCCAGAGGCGAGACTATCGCGCGCTCGGGAGACGTAACCGACGAAATCGGTTCTTGAGGGGAAGAGAGTCGTGAAGGTGGAGGCTCCTCTGTGTGCGATAACGACGTAACAGCACTGGTACCGCCCTCACCGGTAGGTGGAATCGGAGGCGTCCTCTCACGAAGAGGCGACTCGGGCTCTGGTTCCACTACCGTCGGGGACTGGTCCTCCGCGGTCGACGTGAATACTTCAAAGCCAGGCGTTCGTGACGTCGTTGTATCCGGATGTGCATCGCCATGGCTTGCGCTCAGCTCGTCTTCGTGGTCCTCTGCCGTCACTGTAGCTGCATCCAGCGGATCGGCCGGCGCCACGTCGCCGCTTTGCCCGCCATGATCATCATTGCTCGTGACAGAGGACTCGGTCGTCTGTGTCGTGCTGGGATGGTCTTCGAAACCTGATTTGAAGTAGTCTATATCAGAGTGAGAAGGCAGTGACTGTGGTTGCTGAACGAAGCTGGACCAAGGGTCCGGAGAACCTGAACGTGGTTTGGAGAATGGGTCTTCAAACGGGTTCTCCTCGAGTATGTTTCGCGAAGGTACAAGCAAGTCATCGAAACCATCCATGGCGTGTGATAGATGGGTTATTGAGTTTCGACGTGATGGAACCTTGTCAGATGTTCAAAGGCCAACTTCAAGTACGTCCAAAAAAGGTCCATGTCAGTTCATAAATCAGGATGTACATCAAAGCATAAAGTAGGATCCAGCAGTGCTAGTCACATCACTATTCGAACGGCATCTCGTCCACAGAATTACCCAATGACACCCAGTTGGCCAAAATGCCATCCGTAAACGCTTGTTCTTCGTGTGCCAATGTTTGCACCAGCTTTGAAAGAAGTGTGTTCTCCCTGTTATGAAGCACGACACGTAGTTCGTGCCACATGCTTCCATGCAGGCGCTGGAGTCAGCGATGAACCCATCAGTGGTCTGAATATGCTCACCATGCTCGAATGAACACTCGTCGGTTAAGAAGTGACCCAATGGTTGCCTGGTCTTTCTCGATGAGGATGACCACTCTATCGGCGTCCTCTTGCCACCCATCCTTCTGAGCTGCTTTGATGCCTTCAAGCTTCATCGAATTCGAGTCCACCCGTTTCTTGAGGCGCTCGACGTTATCAACCGCAAGACGATCATGTCTGACAAACAGATCCCGCATCGCTATGTACAGGTCTCGTTGGCTCTGATAACTCGTGAACAAGCAGCCAACAAAAAGTCAATCGGTCAGGTCACCTTCAGGGACTCCAACGTTGACCGTAGCAGAGTTTGTGACTGTTGAATTTCAGTCCTAATTCCGACCTGAGAAACTAGAGGACGTACGCGCTGCTCTAACAGATCAGACTGCTGTTGCGTATGTTCAGCGATACGTCCGATTCCATGCCGCACGCCGTCGCAAAGCTCGCAATCGTCACCTCTCCAACACCTCTCATTCACTTCAACAACAACTCTCAAAACGTTCGTCAGGCGTGCTAAGTCAGCCTGCCCACCGGACACATCGAGTTCAAAAGAGCCATCGGTGTGTACCGAATGCCCAGAACCCGACATTGGTGATGCAGGGGTACCAGGAACATTTAGCGACAGATTAGACCAGAAGGGGAATATGGAGTGAGCCAGGACATAGGGAGGGCGGAAATTTGGTGGAACCCATACCGCAGCTGATTCACGTCTCTTTATGATGCGTTCCGTGAGTATGCATATCTTCTGCCATTGTTCGATCAATGGGCTCATCTTTCCACGCACGACTCTGGAGCGAAAACGTCAACATCTCGAGAACTCAAATGATCCACCACCTACGCAAGTTTCTCTTCGAGATCACTGGGAATAGACATTTCCTCTATCCGGTCGACTCGCTTACCGGTGGACTCCTCCTCGAGAGCGATCCCATTGTGCTTGCGCCACATTTCAAAGGACGCCTCCATCAAAAATGTAGAAAGAAGACCATCTTCCTTGATCACGGGGTGGTTTCTGCAATCGTTTATTGAGAACGCTCGCTTACACAAATGAAGGCACCCACAGGACTGAATTAAGAAACCTTGCAAGGCCTTTCCTGGGTAACCACGGTTAAGAAAGTACGGCAATTTTGTTTGGCCCGTTGAACGTACCTCCTCTGCTCGAGAAATTCAGCGTCAGCTGCCAGAGATTATGAAGTTAACCAAAGGGCTAGCAAAATGGTGATATTAAAGACCGACGTTGTAATCGCTTCGGCGGAAGTGGAGAGAGAAGTCGGAACGGGTATCGTCGAACCAAGCAATCCCACAAGAAAGCAAATTCAGAGTAACGACGATGGACAGGAGGGCCGCGCTATTGACCCACGACTTCATGAATTGACACCGGACAAGAGTCGATACCAGGTACTCACCTCCGTTGAAATCTCATACACGGTATACCTATTTAGAAGGTGCCCTTGCTGTCCTTGTATAGTCACAGCGACAGATTCCTGTTTCTTCCACCAATCTTTGGGAAGGCCAGATCCGGACAAAGTGGATGATGCGCCGTTTATGGTGGTGGCACTCCGTGGCGGGTTGAGATCAGAAGGGCCGCCGGTAATACCACCGTATCGAGGGATACTCCAAGGGTCCTCCGTTGGGTAACTGGGCGGGGTGGGTCTGACCGTATGTTGTCTGTAAGTCGGATACGGACTGCTGAAGGCAGAAGCGCTAGGTTGTAGGGCATCGAGGCTCAAAGTGGGGATGGGCAGGTTGTTCTCTGCGCCGAGAGCAGCTACTTGTTCAATACTAATGTCTGCCAGATACACCTCAAGGTCGGGACATCGCGGTAGCATGACATACCGGACATACCTTTCTCCAACTGTGCCAGGGCAACTAATGCCAGAGCTACAAAGAACTCGAGTCTCGAGACTCGCGGTTTCGAGCTAACTAGGCTTACAATCTACCAGACTAATCAACGTTGAAGACAACCTCATGCAATCGAAACTTTACCCTATCAATGGTTGCAGCTGGGAGTAAAGAGGTGGCAAGGACTCGCGAAAGTGCGTTGACGGACACCTCCCCCGAATTAATGGTGTCCACAGCTGCAAAAGCCCTGTGGTACGTCTCTGGAACTGCTGCATCGGCTAAAAAACCGACTGTGTAAGCACGTGAAGCTGTATATTCCCGAGGTGTTCTACCTATGACCGAGCTGAATGCCGAGGTTGCAGTATTGACAGGCGGCGGGGAAGGTGATGGTGCAGCGCTCCACGGGTCATCGTAAATGGAAACGGCAAGTGGGTTTTCATCGACAAAACTACTTCCTAGACCGTTAATTGGTGTTGTGCCGTATCGCTGCGCAAGTCGTGGGGCATTGAACATTCTGGCAGTGAATTGATGTTCGGGTTAATATTGCCAGTTGCCAGTGGTCGTAAAGTCGGCGAGCCAAACAGGCTGCATCTGACGCGTTCGTGGTCGCGTGTTCTAACTGGTCGGGTCAAATTTCGAATGCGAATTTTCGTCGTGCTAGCAAACCAATATAGACTATGTACAACATCGCTAGTTACTCTAATGAAATAGTCCTTAATCCATTAAATTGCATCGCCTGTGACCTTGGCAGCGAAATGAAGGGTCCACGAGGACAAGAGGCGCTTCGAGTTCACACTCTCACCATCGAGGCTGCCGATATCAATTAACAAAAGTGACACAGAACGAAGAGAACGCTCGAGTAACGTACCCTGGTGTCCCATAAGTTAGAGGAGCAACATACACGAGCATCGCGAACATCACAACAGCAAAGACCCCAGTCAGTACTGGACCTTTCACTCCGAGGTCCGCATATTGCGTAGGCTGCATCCTCGTCATACGTCCAGCTACGGATATGGGGTAGTTGATGGAATCAGACAAGACAAAACTCAACACCGAGCCAGCCAACATTGCCGATGCGAGGTGCGAAGGAAGATAGTGGTGAATAAAGAGCTGACGGCCCATAAGGAAGAATGGCAGGTAGTGTACGGCCCATACGAGCAGGAAGAAACCTCCAGAGTTCCACAGGCGGTTGCGGACAGCTGTTGCAAAGTGATCAGGCTAGCCTTTAAATGGAGCGAGCAAAAACTTACGATCAGGGATGGGATTCAGTCCACGCCGTCGCGCCAGAAGGTCAGCGCTAACTATACCCACATAGATCGAGATGGCGACAACACACGACCACCATCCAATGATGTTACCAATTAGGTAAATCTGCCTTTGGCTGTCGTTCTCTGTCCAGAAGCTGATCCCGCTTAGAAGGAAGGGCCAGTTGATTGGCCCGCTGGCGTAGGGGTGTGATGCAGTAAGACCCGCGTTGTGTTGGAGCATCAATAGCTGTAGCTCGGCGAACTTCTTGAAAAAACTCATTTTCTTGGGCTCTCGCGGGACATTACTTTCCCCAGAGAAGTCAAAGTTGCCTGATATGACATTCATATAGATATCACATCGAAGAATTGACGAACTTACTCTCACTCTCAACTACCTGATCAACAAACCAAAGAGCGGTTTTGTCTGTCGGGTTCTTGTTGCCATTGATCTCTTGTTGTTTAAATCCCCATTCCGGCAACTGCTTTGTATGGGTCCACATCGACACCCTGGTTGGCACATGCACGAGTCTGAAGTGGCTCGACTTGCTTTTCCACACGTCTCCTGGATTACCGTCGGCAAGCTGGAGGAAAAATAGTGTATCGTTATGACGGGAGTAATCATCTTTTGGCCACGTAGTGAACTCCTGGTTCGTAGGCATCAAAGGTGATGCGACATCGTGGGTCAGGAGAAACGTTTGCGTGTTCACGTGTAGTAGCTGGATGGCATCATCGTGGTGTACAGCTCGTCCGTGACCAGCCTCAGGAAGCGCTATCGTTGGAATAATTTGCCAGTGGTTGTTTGTATCGTCATGCCCATAACCAGTCACTTGCTGGCCTGGCCACAGGTCAGTCCCTGCCCTTAGAGCATCGATACACCGTACCTTGAGTACTGATACGCCCGTCATCATATTGAAGGGGATATTTGTCAGGGTGTGAGTGCAAAAAGACCTTGGTATCCTTGTGCATCATCGTGACAATATCATAGTAATGGAGGTCTATGCATGAGCGTTAGAACAAGGTAATACTTCGAGGCTCATCGTTGACCTTGACTGTTAACCAGCAACTCATTGCCGATGAGCGTTTCCTGGAAAGCGGGGCTCATGAACGTATCACCGGGGCCCGAATTGATCAAGACAGCAAAGTGGACATAAAAGAACGAGAGATATATGATGAATGGAATGACGATCAAGCCGACCGCCCGAGCCGCAAAATGTTTCCAAAAATGATCCTAGGAAATTCGGTTTGCAAAACGGCTCGCGCTGACTGACAAGACTACTAACCATAGTGTAACCCTTGCGATAATCCAATATGTCCCATAAATCAATCAGGACAGCAATCCCAACAGTAACGACCGTCAGGATACCATTGACCTTGGAGCCCCATGTGCAAGCCATGAAGAACCCAGTTGCAATGAGCCAACTCCACCACTCCACGGAAAACTCCCTGTGGTGGTATAAATATGTATATGTATTAAGGCGCGACACGTTAGACATACCAGTAACGGAATTTACGGAAGCGCACGTATGAGTAGATTGTGAGGGCCATGAAGAATATAAGGGTGGCGTCGAGAAGAATGAGTCGAGACTGCGCAATGTGGGCATTATCTGGGTTGACGTTTGTGAATATCGATGCGGCGAGTAGCTGTTGCAGAGATGATATACATACCGAACAGAATAATGGATGCAGAGAATGCAGCAACGATGGTCGAATAACCTGTTTCTTTCATGATGGCGTACACCACAGGAACGGTTAGACTGCTAAGAATGGCCGGTAGCGCGCGCATGCCGACATAGGGCACGTGGTTCTCGGTGTAGCTGTCCCCAATGTTCTCGAACGAGAAGTGGCCATCAAAGCCGACGAACCATCCCGCGAGTCCAAACAAAAGTTTTGCGAAGGGTGGATGCACATCGAAATAATACTCTCGAAGGATATAGTAGGAGGCAAACTTGCCAAAATGAACTTCATCGAAGCTAGTGGATGTATGAGTTCAAGCTTCTAGAGGAAGGTGTCAATGAAAGAATCCACGCACACCACTTGGTCTGGTTGATTGATTTTGTAGAATCGTAACATGAAGGCGACGGCAGTCAGGACACCCACGACTGCAGCACTTGCCTGTGGGGTGTCCAAAGCCCGCTCGAACGCGCTCCGAGTGTGCTGCGGAGGGGAATTTGTTTGGCTACATATCATGAACGCAGGGCTGCAGTACGCACTGGATTGCGATACACCGCGTCAACATGATCCTCGTCGTCTCTGTCGTAGCTTTCCGTTCGTGGAAGACTGCCCATTGCCTTTCGTTGACGAATTTTGCTGGGGCTCGCCATGGCGGCCTTTGAGTGTGCGTGTTGATAGGCGTAAAGAGAACAAAAGTGAAGAAACTTGGTTTATGCAATATTCCAATTGAGCGATCACGTGATGGTGTAACACTTGCTGCACGTCGGCTAGTAGCGAAGGGCAAGCAAGTATTTCACGACATATCCAATTTCGTTGTACTCCGGACAACAATACAAAAAGTACAAACATCTTTCACACTGCTTCTGTCGGCTTAGCTTGATTAATCATGGATCTGAACCTTGATAGCACCCTGCGTTGGATCTGCCGCTATATGGAATGCTGACACCGCATCTTCCAGCTTGAAGCGATGCGTGACAAGGGGCTTGAGGTTGATGAGACCACGCGCCACGAGCCGAATCGCTTTCGGGTACTGGGGAAAGTCCTGTAAGCGATGGTAGGTGAATAATATTAAATCATGTCCTTACCTGGTTTGCATAACGGTATTGGAAGCTGACGTCGATTTCGTTCGCACTGAGATGCATGAATGGGAACTGTGAAGGTTAATGTGGGTGATTACTATGACATGTTGGTCAAGCAATGCATCACCATTTGTTCGGTTTTGCCCACTCCGATGATAAAGACCTTGCCGCCAAATTGCGCAGACTGCATATCATTTTTCCTCGTGAAATTTACTCCGCAAAGAATTGTCTCTACTCACGTAGATGGCAGTGTGTATACTACTCTCAACGCCTGAACATTCGAGAGCAAGCTTGATAGGCCCTTCAGCCGCTACTTTGATCTTCTCAGCGGAGTCTTTTGGTGTCGATCCACGTTCGACGAGTACGGTACGGACACCAGGAACCAAATTCTTTGCGAAATCGAGACGGCTTTGGACCAGGTCGGTAATAATAATGGGTTCTGCACCGGCCGCTCTAGCTGAGAGCAAAGAAACCAAACCGATCGGCCCAGCGCCACTGAAAGTCATCAGGTGGATACACGAATGCGATTCATAGCTCCAAAGTACCAAATAAGGGTGGAGTCACCGAGGCGAAGGCCGCTGCGCTCGATACCGGCCAGCGCAACAGCCAGGGGCTCGCACAAGGAACCCTCCTCAAACGAGACTGAATCGGGCAGACGATGAAGCCATTCAGCAGGGTGAAGGTGCCATCTAGTGAGTGTCCCTGTCCAAGTTCCACGCGACATAATATCAACAGTTATTTCCAGTTCATGATATACGACGCACCATGGAAAGGCGGAGTCGAGAAGAAGACAACGTCAGGGCCTGCATGTTCTCTGCGTCAGCATCCAAGAACGCTTGGGCGGGGATATAGCTATGGCGCGTACATGCATTATACCTGCCGACCCTGCAGTAGTCACACGATGGCTTGGAGCAAGGTACACCTGCCTCAATTGCGACGCGATCACCTGAATACGTCGCTGAGCTCGCGGATCATCAAGTTTCGTCGTAGTGCTCCACCTGCTTTCCATTGCGTGACACCTTCTCCGACCTCCACAATTTCCCCAGCAGATTCGTGACCTGAGCCGCACTGCAGCACGTCATTCGGCCACCCTCCTGCAAGCAAAGATGATGAACTCACTTCGTCTGTCACAATCATTGAGTCACCGACACGACCATGCTTCCAAAAATGCACATCACTCCTGGTAACCAGTAACCAGTGTTTAGACCGAGTGCGCAAAAGTCGACACCGCACATACCCACAGATTCCCGTAGCGCGCACATGGAGCAAGACCTGACCGAGGCCAGGCTTGGGACGTGGTTTTTCGACAAGATGGATCTCGTGTCCAGGATTGTAGAACGCTGCGATGTTGGCATCGGGGGATGGTGACTCGTTTGGCCCGAGGACACGAAAAGAGGGGTCATCAAGGACCTTGCGAGGATCATAGACGTCTGCGAAACCACTGTCAGGCATCAGAGCAAGATTTTTCAAGATCGGGGCTTTGCCGAACAATAATCACCCGTGTGGATCTTATACCCACAGGCCCACAATCGATGTGCACGGCACTAGTACTGATCAGCAGACTCAACGGAACTTGAGTGCTGCCAATTAAGATAAGCAAGAATCACTCATGTACATAAAGGTGCGACCAGAGATCGAACGAATATAACAGATGGGTCTACCCATCAATCAGTCAAGGATCAGTACTAGTACTCAACGTCAACTTGGAAACGAACATGATCTATGATACAGCTTCGCATGCTATTCCAAGACTGCAATGAATCAAGTGCGGGAGCCGCCCAGTGGCCTAGTCCGCATTCGGTGTGTCAACCAATTCCGTATGCGACGGAGAATATCAAGACGTAGAGAAAGATATCATTAGTGCGAAACCATTAGCCACACGGACGGAACAATGGCACTTAGTCCCATCTGTTTGCTCTCGTGCATGTAGCCTCTTCTGGAGGGAGGCGGGGAAGTGGGCTGAATGCGTTAGGATAAAAATCTGTGAGGAACACCAGCCGTTTGATCGGAGCAAAAGAAAAATCACACGAAGCAAGTCTTCTGCATCAATCGGAGATAAAGGGAGAGAAAGGCGTAAAGTTGCGTAATACGTGTGTATTCTTGCTTCAAACCTGGGATGGAACAGACTGGCCTTGCAGCACAGCTTGAGGGAGTGAAATTACCATACGCCTGTAAATACTTCGCGCGGAGATTCAGACACTTGGGTTGTGCTGCAAACCTACCAATAAATTTCTTGTACAGGACCCCACCGACCGCTGTATTTAGTTGGAAAAGTTCAGTCGACGTTGCTCATGTGGGGAAATACAATCATTTTCCGTGGCAACAAGGATAGTTGACTGGCTTTGATCTTGGACAGATCATGAGGCGGCGACCACAGCACGCGACGGTACCTCGAATTTCGCGGCACACGAATCAAAAAGGTCCGCTTTTGAACTGAGGTCCGTAACCATTGGGTGTGAAGGGTATTGGCTTGACAGCCGACTACGAAAGAGACGATTTTTGAGGATTATCACGGGACTGGCGATCAATACAAATTAGCTTACCTCCAGAGCTCCTCCGCTTCGCCGCGTTTTCCTGCACCGAGACCTGCGGCGACGGTCATCGCAGCGAGGATCTCATCTACTCCCCGGTCAGTTTGCGCACGTGACAAGATACTTGCAGCTTCTTCCAGATCACTTCGTGCAGCCGCCAATTCGCCGCGCAAAATGCGTACCACACCCCTCCCAACGAGTAGGGAGGCTGAAGACACAGAGGGATTCGCGAGCTGCTCGGTGTAAAAGGAAATGGCTGAGGCGTATGGCTCCCCTAGCCGCGAGATTTAGTTGGGATGTAGGGCGAGCACTAGCGTCCGACTTACCACTTGTTCCCTGGGCGCCGGTGGCCAGAGAAATGACTGCTTCGGACAACTGTAAGACAAGAGCATCTGGGTTAGCTTGCAGTGCCGTCGACAGTATCTTTCGAGCGGTGTTTGATCGGGAGAGGGATAGATAGATGTGAGCAAGGACAGCAGATCTGGAGAAAGGATCAGGAGAGGATGAATTGATGAAATGTGACAAGATTGCTCACGATTCGTTGCCGGCTGTAGCCGAGTCGCGCAGTGTTTCGAGAGCTTCCTCAACTTCGCCTGCACGGATAAACGCCGTAGCTGCTAATACAGCAACCACTTCCTTTTCCCACTCCCCGATGTGTTCGTCTCCTTCGGCTTCGATCTCTACACAAAGGTCACGAAGGGTCTCAAGACCTTCCTCGCCATGGGATAATGCAGCGACGGCGCGAAGTGCGACATTCTCCGACTCGTTTGGGATCAAGGCAAGAGCGGAGGCTGGATCACCTGAGGCGAGGTAAGCACGGGCCTTGTAAAGGAGAGTTGGGATGTAGTCTGGAGACGAGGGGTCGGGTACTGGTGTTTGGATGAGGGCGGGGTAAGCGCCGAGAATGAACTGTTGTTTGATATGGTAAAGCTCAGAAGAATCCATCTCGTTCTCGCGTTGGCGTGGACGTGGAATCAAAGTAAGAGCTCAGAGCATGTGACGCCGGAAATAATACGTTCACATGACTTGTCGAAATTCTCCCAGCGTCATTAAGCCGGATACCGAGACAGTCCAGACTCACTACTACATCCGATGTCCAATGCTGTCCACTTGTATCCAGCGTCATGTCACTCGCGAGCCGCTGCAACGTTTGTCTACCGCTAATACACGTCACTTCAGCGAGTCGCACGACGATGGTCGTCGTTTCTAGTAGCCGGCGCATTACGCTATCTGTCGGCGGAACAAGATGGGTCCGTCAGAATACAGTGGAGCGTTGTTCGGCTTACTGGTGGCCATCAAGGGCGCGAAGTAGGCTTATCCGCCCTTTCTCGGTAGCAACAGTACTCCGTGAACTATAAGTAGCCGCATCGAAGCGCTCTCTCCCTTCTTTTCACTCTCGTCCACCATGTCCGCCCTCAACAGGACCTTTTCGTCACGATTCTCCACCAAGAGCCAACCCGTGAGTCTGTTCCGTTTTCACATCTCGTGTAATCTCATTTGCATCACAATGACAAGGTGTCCCCCGTCGCTGAATATGCCCCCTCATCGAGCGAATCGGCAACGGCAAAGGCCGTCGCAGCCGTCAAGGACATGGTATGGCATACCACTCGAAGCTATTGCAACCATTCTAATGCAACTATAGATGAAGCGCGCTGCTGAGGACATCAATGAGTCGACACTCGTGAGTCACCACCTCGGAACTTTGGAAGCTAATCCGACATCTCTGACAGTCCGCTGTCCTCGACGTTGTCGAGCACGCAGGTGCCATCGATGATCGAAAGATGTTGGTGAGTTTCCACAACCAAGCTTCGTCTGTTGACATTCCCTGACATCCCCCTCTAATTAATCAGCTTGAACATATCTTGAGTTTCATGGCCAATCACCCATCAGGCAAAATTCAAGACCTTGCTCAGAGCTATGTTATCAGGACATGTGAGTATTCTCATGTCCATGATACTTATTTCTGTCATTCATGTCCACCCAAAGTGTACAATGATCTTGCTCATCCTCCCGCGACATTCATCGGTCCCGAATACGCATTCCGCACAGCGGACGGGTCCAACAACAATCCTGATTGTCCTGACTTGGGCAAGGCCGGGACGCCATATGCACGTTCCGTGCAACAGGGTAACCCCCTTCCACGCAATCAGTTGCCTGATGCTGGTCTGGTATTCGACACTTTACTCCGCCGAGACGAGGTAATTTCCCATCGGTAGCAGAATCATCCGCCGAGGTTAATCGCATGCTTCTAGTTCCGAAAACATCCTGCTGGTTTATCATCTTTGATGTTTTCCTTTGCGGCCCTTGTTATTCACAGTGTCTTCCGAACTGATCACAAAAATGTGAACATTAACATGACTTCTGGCTATGTCGATCTCGCTCCTTTGTATGGTAACGACCAAGCCACACAAGACCAGGTGCTGTTTCCACACTCTAAATCTACCGATACCCTAACATGTGATCCAGGTCCGAAACAAGGATGGTCGAGGCTGTCTCCATCCCGATACCTTTGCCGAGGATCGTTTACTTCTCCTCCCCCCTGGCACTGCGGCGATTCTTATCCTGTTCAATCGTAATCATAACGTAAGCTTGTGAGCATTCAGACCCCAGTCATCTTCATAATTTTCGTGTAGTATATTGCTCGTCGTCTTTTGGAGATCAATGAGCGGGGAAATTGGGTCGATCCGTCCACACTGCCACCTCATGCTCCCCAGCTGTTGAAACAAGAAGAAGGTTTGCGAATTCCCTACTCCTGGAATCAATTGTCTGAGAATCGTGCATCACAGAAATCTTCCAGATTGCACGCCTCTGTAATTGCGCCTGGTTCGCTGCAGTCGTATTCTCCGACTACTTCTCTGCGATCCTGGGTCTTGTTCGGCAAGGCTCTAGCTGGAGTTTGGCACCTTTTAATGATATCCGTACCGATGATCACCGGATATTCGAGCGTGGTCGCGGTAATGCATGCAGTGTCGAGGTTTGTGAATTATAGCTCATGCTACTGTAGAGCTAACCACCTTTCAACAGTTCAATTGTTTGTACAGATGGCACGCTACTACTTCCCTTGAAGATGAGGAGTGGATTAAGCTTCAGTTTCAAAAGCTTTTCCCGGGCAAGGATCTTGAGCAAATCACCGTCGCAGATTTCTACAAGACAGAAGCCGTACTTGAGGCAGCTCAGCCTGGCATGGAGCATTGGACGTTTGACAGGTGAGTCATGAGATCAGTTCCAGTGTACTGTCGTTGATCTAATCGATGTGTAGCTTACAACGCCAAGAAGATGGTACTTTCAAAGACTCAGATCTCGCAAACATCCTGCAGAATTCGTGCGTTACTTCTATTGCGAAATCCGCAGCAGCAGTTCATACACACACATACATAGGACCTCTCATCATGCGGCTTCCTTTGGTGCCCGCGGTACACCGGGAGTCATGAGGCTTAATGAAATCATGGGTATCGAAGCTAACCGTGCTTGGGGTGTTTGCTCGCTTAATGATTTTCGGAAATTCTTGGGCTTAAAGAGTGCGTATCTGTGCATGGTTCGTCTCCGAACAATTGCTAACTGACAATGACTAGCGTACACGAGCTTCGAGGAATGGAACCCAGACAAAAAGGTCGCGGCAGCAGCTGAGAAGCTCTACGGACACATTGATAACTTGGAGTTGTATGTGGGTCTCCAAGCTGAGGACACAAAACCCGTGATAGAAGGCGCAGGTCTCTGCCCTGGCTACACTATCTCTCGTGCCATTCTTTCGGATGCCATTGCTCTCACCCGTGGCGATCGGTTCTTCACCGACGACTTCACTCCGTATAATCTGACCGCGTGGGGCTTTGCCGATTGTCAACGTGATCCCAATGGTTGGGGCTTTGGTTCCACCCTTGGACGTCTATTCCTTCGTGCCCTGCCAGATGAATACAACGAGAAATCGGTGTATACCTGGTTCCCTCTCATGCACCCGGAGGCCATGGAGAAGTATCTCAAGGACCTAGGCAAATTGGACGAGTACTCACTGGAACGCCCAAAGAAACGTGCCCCATCCACCAATGTTTCTGGCTATGTCGAGGTTGGAGAGGTACTCAGAGATGCACAAAACTTTACTGCGGTGTCTGAGCAGCGTGCTAGTGAGGTCATCAAGGGCAAAGGGTAAGTCATTTATACCCTCGCTTATTTCAGAGCCTGATGGCACTTGCTAGATTCTTCTCAGCATCTGTCGACGCAGTTCAAGTGCAGAAGGAATTCTTAAGTGCATTAGCTCCATCACCTGCGGCTATTGAGAAAATCGGGCAGTACTTCTACAAGAAAACTGCTGAGCTGGTTTCGGCTGCCTCTTATCCGTTAATCAATACGAATACCAAGAGCGTGAACATTGTTGCTGATGTTTTGAAACTTGTCCCTATCTACTGGGCCGCTTCAGAAATTGTGCGTATGCTTTGCCTGAATGCCGCGTCGCGCGTTTTCTCAAAGCTGACTCCCTTAGGCTGGTATAACGCTCAAAGATAAACCACATCAATCTGGTACTTACACTCCCCAGGAGTTGTACAATATGCTCGGTGAAATTTACCAGTGAGATATCCACCCAACCGTGTTTGTTGTATGAAACTGAGCAATTCGTAGATTCATCTTCCTTGATGTTGAGCCTGCCAAGTACATGGTCTTGAAACAGAAGGTTCAGGGACACATTGAGGAGTTGTCTAATCACATCAAGGGCTCGTTCGGTATTGCGGGGTCTCGGGTAATTAGTCTATTTGCATTGGAACTACATCCCCACACTTACTTGCACCCCAGCTTTCCATTGCTGCGATTTTCGGAACTGTCTTCGGCAGAAAGAAGAGTGGTCATAACGAACTCTTGAAGCGCCTTTTTGAGCTTGGCCACTCTAATGAACAGGTCGTCAACGAGATTCTGGCTCTTCTGGTTGGTGTGACTGTGGAGTTATCGCTAGGCAGGTGTAAATATTTGGTGTGGATGGCAGATGTACTAACTTTTTTATTGTGTAGCCTTGACAAACGTAGTTAACCTCCTCCTCGACTCCGAACAGAACGCAACCTTCCGTACCCAGGCAAAGAGTGTCGATACCAAGAACCTGGCTGGTCTCGAAGCATATGTCATCGAAGCATTGAGTGAGTACAACATGTTGGGCATGAAATCCTTTATAACTCTCCTATATAGGGATTGACCCACCCTTTGCGGGAGTGACTTATGTTGCTCAGAAAGACCACGCCGTTGGTTCTCTTGCAGTCCAACAAGGTGAACACGTCTTCTTGGACGTTGCTAGTGCTGGTATGAATGTGAGTGGGTTGTATTTATTCCATCTCCCACTTTTCTGACTTTGGGTGACAGGGGGAAGCCTTCCCGAACCCCACTACCTTCGATGCGACTCGTGCCCCACGTGAACGGTACCTCCGGGCGGATGTTGCCTTCAAGGTCGTTGGTGCTGATATTGCACCTAAACTCATTGTCCAAGTACTCCGGAGCATCCTTGCCCTTGATAATGTCCGCCGTGGACCCGGCCAGTCTGGGAAGCTCCAGCGATACCAGGACAGCTCTATCAAAGATTTGCGCTACGTTTACTTGGATGTACAACAGCTCCGTTGCCCTTGGCCAACATCCTTGGTCGTTTTGTACGATGCTCCTTCCTCGGCTGCTTGACCAGGTGGACTGGCATTAGCAGCCTGAGATACCCATGTTCAATGTACGGAGTCATCTAAGCCTTGTTTCGATAACGTATTGGTTAATTGTACGCCCTGACTCGACCGCGGTGTGATTCCCTTAGTCGCTTGTTTTGCTGTACGCCGCTAAGGACACATACGATCTCGTGCGATTCAAGACCCGGGGCCCGCTACTGTTTCCAGAGCGAGACTATCGCTCACGGGTGCTATAAGTAATGCTGCTGACTCAGTGCACCGAAGCGGAACAATGTGGACCCCCTTGAAAGCGCACGTATATCAAGCCGTTTGGTGACGCAAACGCCGCCGGATGAGCCACGCCGACACCATTCACTGGATGCATGTCTGCGGTCCTCACAGCTTCTTAATTGAACTAGCCTGAGGCTGTGTCTGGTAGTTTGCACCTTGTCTCTTTCTTTTCAACCTAAAAGTACGAAGTTACTGCACCGTACCGTTCGGGTCGTGGCTCATCGTTGTTCAGATGACATCCATCCATCTACTCGTACTTATCCACGGTATGTGGGGCAATCCCACCCATCTTTCGCACATGGACAACATAATCCGTCAAGTCAAGGGCAGTGCCGAGGACACTGTTTCCGATGGACCAGAACTTGCGGTCCTGGTAGCGAAGACAAACCGTGACGAGTCCACATACGATGGAATTGATTGGGGAGGCGAGAGGGTTGCTCAAGAGGTGAAGCATATTTTTGTTTGGTCCTCCCTCATGCATCTTCTTACCTCGTCACAGATTTTGGAGGAAGTCAATGAGTACGAGAACCAGGGGAAGAAAGTCACTCGCTTCTCGGTAATGGGCTACAGTTTAGGCGGTCTGCTTGCACGATATGTGGTTGGGTATGTGCCACCCGTTCCCCGCTGTGCAGTGCGCTGACGTGGAGTCTTTAAGGATCTTGCACCAGAACAAGTTTTTCGAGAATGTGACACCCGTCAATTTCAACACCGTAGCTACTCCACACATCGGCATACCTAGATTTCCTTCCACCTTTTCCGCGATCGCAAATTATATTGGTCCGAGGTTTCTGTCACGGACTGGGGAGCAGTTCTTCTGTGTCGACAAGTGGTCACCAAGAGGTAGACCCCTTTTAGAGGTTCTTGCTGATCCAGGTCAGTATGTGTCGTTTTCCCAGAGTTCCGCGAGTTCTGAATGTACACGTAGACTACATTTTTTATCAGGCCCTCTTGCTCTTTCCCAACATAAGAATCTATGCAAATGCGTAAGCTGAGACAAGTTTGATGAAAAGGGTGATATTGACTTTATCACAGGATCAATGATCTCACAGTACCTTACATCACTGCTGCGATCGAGGAGATTGATCTGTTTGCAGAATACGAGGCAAACGGTCTTGAAATGTAAGCGTTGTCGTTCATCAACTCTTCAAGTACTCAGTGTCCCCCAGAGAGTTCCATGACGAATACAAGCACGTCATCAAGTCATATGCCATACTGCCTTCTCCTTCACCACCGCGAGAACGAGAAAAGACGAGCTTGCTCACGAGAATCCGAAACTTACGTCCTCCAATGCCGCCTCAGCTCCAAGGTGGTTTCCCCCTGAATCTCGTGAGTCCGTTGAGCCTTCTTCCTGTGTGCATGTTTATGGATTACCCTTATGACCAGCTCGTGTACGCGCTGCTTCCAGTATTATTCCCTACTTTCATTTCTCTGGCGCTCGTCCGTCTCTCAGTTTCATCCCATAACTCAAGGACCCGCCTCAAGGCCCTCGGGGTTGATGAGTCCGACAAGAAGCGACTTGCCCAGATTATTGCAGAACTGGAAAGCAATGTCGAAAGCGTCGTTCTCGATGTGTACGACGATTCCCAGGGCACCCCTTCTCCGCCTTCACCCTTGCCCAGCACAGATCCCATCGATGGCGCTCTGACACCAGAAGAGGTAGCGAATGTCAGCCTGAACTCAGGACTTTCGCCGTCCCAGGCTTTGCTTAGTCCTGCACAGCGTCGTTGCATTCAAAACCTGAACAGAATACCTCAGCTGCAGAAAGAGCGCGCATTTTTTACTGGCGTACGGAATGCACATGCTATGATCGTATGTCGGGACGTCAAGAACTTCGAGTTCCATCTAGAAGGGGAAGGTGTACTACGACATTGGGCTGATCATTTCGAGCTATAACCATGACAATGCTAATACAATACTATATTTCTTTGCGGTGAACCACGGTGCCTTATTGGAGTTGTACATAGATGAGCACTCGTCAGCTTGTATAATACTATTAGCCTCTTACAGGCACGATCTATAGCAACCATCATTATTATTGTCTATCAAGCTCTGGGATCCTGAGAAGTTGAAACTTCCTCCCCGCACTTGACAAAAGGACATTGACATTACCCCCGCAGTATCACCAGGATGAAATCAACGCCTTTCACTCAACCAATATCTTTAATTGTGCAAAGCTGTATTGTGTTGGCTGACTGGATACGACCGTGTAACGACGTCAAAGAGGACACCGAGGAACAAGGAAGATCACAACGCCCCGGCCTGCTGGCGATTCCTGAGCCACTCTTCTTTCATTATAAAGTGGACTCGCATCTCGAGCACTCGGATGCAACAATTAGTTACACTCTTCGACAACTCGCCAGTGGCTATAAGCAACGCGGATCAACAACCACAGTGACTAGTCGAGTCAAGAATGCCTCCAGCCCGACGACAGCTAAGGGCATTGGGGAGCCTTCAACTCGTCGCATATGCAAACAACCCAGCCAGTGAGTCCCGCAGACTACAGTCATTGACGACAAATGATATCAGCAGTGGTACTTCGGAGCAGAAGTGATCACGGAACTTGCTTTCATCGCTGACGAGCAAGCGAATGGTCTGGCAGAGGGCAGCCAAGGCAATGTCGACACGCCGCTCGAGGTGCAGTTTGACGAGTTCATGGACGGGGGTACGATTTCGGCCATGCCATGCTTCGTATCGCTGGTACGACGTGATGATGCATACCTTTTCAGTGAACTCTCGAGGGAAAGGTACGAAGACTAGACAGAGGAAGATGACGATCGAGCAAGCTGCTGCCGTCCTGCTCGTCACGGTAGTCATTTCCTTACCACTCTATCGAAACGGCTTCTCAGGGAAAGTAATAACTCTAGGTTCAAAAGGGCCATGTCGAACTGATCGCCAAAGAGAACGATCCTCACACAATCGATGTGATAAAGATACTTCCAGAGGCAAAGAGAATGTCGGTGGCAACATATTTAATCAATGGACTTGCTCAACTCCGTGGACAGACTTGCAACATTCCTTCCCAAACTGAGGGGATATGGGGACATCCCGTATGACCAACAGTATCGTGGGGCCATCGCGCTAGCCAAACGTCACTTTTTCCCGAAAGGAAAGGCCCCTACGAAGAAAGAGGTATGAGATTGAGATCGTTGGCTTGGTTGACTTTGCTCACACTATCATGGCAGTTGATGGCATTGCTTCTCCAGTCCTACCAAGAGAAGAGAGAGCTTAGCCTACGACGTCAAACTCAACCCCTGCTAACTAAGGCTTTGGGTATCCAAACGAGCCTGGGATCTATTGGTGTCTCGTTATACACGGGGATAGCAAGCGGCAAAAGTGCTCCAGGTGTTCGACCGGCTCCTCACCTCAACACGGTAGAGACACTTAGTCAGTCCAATTCCCAGTGCATGATCAAGCTGCCGAACAACAATATCGTGGTTGACGTCGAATCTACTTCGGTGGCGTCCGGAGTGGGACCAGATCTGTAAGCGTGTATACCTTTTCGACGACATGTACGTGCTGAATGTTTCAGCAGCGACGATGACAGCCACGGCATGGTCTCAGAACCTGAACCTGAACCTGAACCTCGACTTGTCACTTGTACCCCGTAAGTCCGATATAGGACTCCAGCTGATGCTGACCGCTGACCGCCGAACTGTCCCTCTCTGAGCTTAGGGTGGCGCCGAGATCTTTTAATCCCTATATGACACCTATATCGAATCCCCGACGCGTAGTAGACCATACGGCAACTACGCCTTCTTCGCTTGATGCGTCACCGACTCCTGCGATTGATAGCCATATTGAGATCGCTCCCAATGAAGATGACAGCTTGCCAGACGACGGCATAGGTGAATTGTTACAGGCCACAGCTACAACCCGAGGCAGATTAAACTACTACTATGATAAATTCAAGGCCGCTTGTCGCAAGGCAAGTATCTTACACTTCGTGGGAAGTCGCTCCTCACACTGTGCCTTTTCAGATCACTTTCTTGGAGGGACAAAAGGAGGAGATTCAAAGAGAATTCAGACTCACCAAGAGGAAGCTTGACGAAACTGAGACATGTCTCCGAGAGGCCAATGCTGACAGAGGGAGATTGAACGAGTGGGTGAATACACTTCTGGGTAGGGTCGAGTCCATCTATGGGCAGCTCGGCCTGGTGCGCGTACGTCATCTTACTTGTCCCAATACATTGACGTGCTCAATGTTATCCACCAGGGAATGACGGGCCCAGAAGCCATCAGCAACGAAGAGTGGACCGTATATGATCCAGAGTTTCAGGGGGGCTTTGATCCAAACTCGATTTAATTCACCTCCGTGTACTGAATCTCCATTAGTCTAAATCAATCGTCCCTTGTTCAATAAGTACTTGCTATTTGTAGTTTGTGCGCATCGGAGGTAGCGATAGAATTAGATTGATTGTACAACCAAGTAGCTGCGTAGTAGCGATACAGTGATTAAAGTGATGATACTGGTCATGCATAGCGTGTAAAAAAGTGAGAAAACAATTGTCCTTTGGGAAAAACTGGTGGAAGGGGAGATACGTGGGTCCATCGTGGTATACGGAGTGCCATAGAGTAGTATGGGCGCACGGCGCCATCATGTCAAAGTCATGTACGTCATCACCAAGGGAGGATTAGGAACGATTAACGAAACATCACGCTACGACGGCGAGACGTGACAAGGACAAAGTCCTGTGGAAGGAAGGACGCCCGCTGGGGCTTACGAGTTGCGCCCGTGACGCGCTTCCAGGCTTGGACGACCTGCCGTTCAATGAACTTTGTGCAGGAAATGCGCGTCTTACGCCTGGGAACAATTTCAATCAGTTTATGGGGAAAACGGGTGCAGTCTCTGGATTGCCTACATGGGTTTCGTTTCCACAATCCAGGGCTCAGGAAAGTGTGAAATGTGGTAAGCACGGTAGGGGGCACTGATAGCCAGAGATGATGATGATGATGGCATTACGGAAATGGGCTAGGAAGACGGGATGGGAAGATAGTGTTGGATCGTCTCAGACGAAGGAAAAGAGTGGATAGCTCGCGGAGCTCTGAGAGAATGTTGGCTAGAGGGTAGTACGTGCACGTTGGCAAACGGCGGAGGGATAAATGTTGTGAAAGCATCAAGTTTTTATAGGGAGCTCATGACAATAGTACGCAACGTTGAAATGAAACCACAATAACGGTAGCATGACGATGTTGTACACGCTCGAGTAACGGATGCAAACATAACAATAAGGTCGATATACAACACCTTCCAATTTCGGATTCGAGCATTGTATTATGTAACACGCTTTTCGGCTCCGCGTTATCAAGGTCGTGTGCACCGGGACTCGGGGTTAAGATGGGCTTTGCTAGTCAATTGTTTCATGTAAGGACGTCCATTCTCGCCTCAAATTAACCAGTTCTTCTGTATGTAGAGATTACAAGTCTGCCTCGCGGTTACCTCGGGCGGTATAATATTCTGAACCCCCTTAATCCCCGGCCGTGAGCGCTGGTACGGTGGTAAAGTCACAGTCTGAAACATCCACGAATGTCGGGTGAGACAAACACGGTCGCACAGAGAACCATACCTTTCGAAGAGATGCTCACCGACTAGCTGGCTCGGACCATCGTCTGCAGGACAACACGAGAGCGTTGAAACCTACGTGTTTTATACAAATCATCGCTGATTCAAATGTCGATGAGTCCGCTGCGCGTCTGCCCTGAGGCATGCAGACACGGGGCAAGGGCAAACCTCGAGATGGGTGACACTTGGACGACAAGGGGCACGCACACACCTGCCCTGACATTCGAGACACATTGGAATGAGCATACTCGCCAGTGGTGAGCATGCTGCGGCACAGCGATCACGTTTTTGAATTCGGTGACCAGTATATTTCGAGGGCGGTCAATCATGTCGCCCCCGCCCATAAGTCGAGCATGCGTTGGCCATGCATCTTGGATGAGTCAGAAGAGCTATTGGCCCGATTTGTGGCATATGCACAGCCGCCGTTTACTAGGGCACAACGGCCGTCCTAGACTTGGTGAACTCAACACCGCCAACGTCCGCGTAGAGGACGTCGAACGTATGCCCGAAACCGCGTTCAGAACGTCCATTGCTAATACCCACACCGCATTGCCCGCCGCCGCCCTAACCCGAGTGCTCCCACAACTACTCCCGCCTGCCAAAATTCCATGCTCCAAGTTGACATTCACCAAATGCATCATCCATCACGGTCACCCCCGGCGCACATCGATACCTCCCGTTCGGACAACCCCCACATACCTCCCACACATCCCGGCGTCGCGGCCACCGCGTCCCGCTTCCTCGTCTCGATGCGAAAGACATTCAGCCCCCCAACCTCTCCACGAAGAAAGAATGCCGAGAATCAGGTCTGTCACTCCATGTCTCATGTCCATCTTGCACTTCTTACATCCCACTCCGCTCAGCGTGCTGCCATGTATTCCACCCCTGAAGAAAGACACGCACACAATACCTCACGTGCCGGTCCCTCGCGTTATCTCGACTCCCGTCCAACCATAGAACAGATTGCAATGGGCCTCCATGTTTCGCGCACGCCCCATCTCAGACCCGTCGCAAACCCTCTCCAGCGACATACCCTCTCCACTCCTCCCCCACGCCGCAACCTGAACACACCCATCCAGCCTCTCGGTGCATCGCCTGACAATCTCCACGACACGTCAACCTCTTCCTCCCAATATCGCACGCGCCACAGCCTTCCTCCCCCTCCATCACGTTCCTCTATGAAAAAAACGAGTCCTTCGGTCGCTACCCTTACCCAACCGCAGCACCAATTTTTATCATCCGGCGTTTCACCCCCAACATCCATGATGACCTCGGGCAGTCCTGTTGCACCCGGGTCATCACGTCCCTTGTCATCCTTGCGAGTTCGGATGTCCAAATTCATCCCGGGCTACCGACCTCTCAGCTCACCTTCCTCGCTCGCTCGGGCGAGCTCCATCACATCTTCTGCTAGTGATAGCACGAGACCGGCGACCCCGCGGAAGGCGGTCCGGTTTTCCACGAGTGTACTTGCAATAGACGAACAGCCGTCCTAGCTCTTTCTTCGATTCCGCACATACTACTTAGGCCTTCCGTTCGAAGCCCTAAACTGTTTCATTACCCGCATTTTTATTCGGATTCACGGACAGGACACGATTCGTTGGCAAACCTCATGGCACGTTAACCTATTTTTCGATATATTATTCAATGTAGCGCATTCTACCTGGTTTGAATTTGTTGTCTAAAGTCGATACTAGAATGTCATCATCCTGTGTGGCTGTGAGTTGCGATACGTAGGGCGTGTTCGCCCTTCTCCGTGACATCTCCCCATTCCCTCTGTTGCGTTCGTGTTTCAGCACCAGTTCCACTTGTGATTTTACTTCAATATCCCTTACGACGATATCACGCTAGATTCTCCACTACACCCGACGAACCAACACCTTGAGCTCTAGCGCACCACCGTCATATCCACCATGGCGCCAGTAGAGACAGAGTATTATGACTTGGTGTGTAGTCGCCTCCTCGAGGAAGCCACTTTCGGCATGCTGATCATGGGCTCCGTGATACTCTGCGAATTCTCGACGAAACCGTAGCTGGGGGTCTCTGTGGAGGCTAACGGCACAGATTTGAAAAAGGCCTATCGGAAGCAGGCTATGAAGGTTCGTTGTAGCATCGATTTCGATTCAGTCGACGCTCAGAGTCCTCCATACCTTGTGTCGATTCTGTGTATTCTCGTCTTACTTCCCTGCTATCAGTACCACCCAGATAAGAACCCATCTCCCGATGCAGAGGAGAAGTTCAAAGATATAAGGCAAGTTGACCATCAGATTGAATAAGGGTGGGGAACGGCTGGTGACGTGTGTGCCTCGTGTTCATAGCAAAGCTTATCAAGTTCTGTCCGACCCTGTAGGTGGTGATTTGCTATCTACTCTGGGATACAGGGAGCTGATACTTCGCCGGACAGAATCTCCGCGCTGTATATGATAAGAATGGAAAGTCGATGGTAAGCCCTGTCTTTTCAAACAGATTCGCGATGGCACTCTGAAGAGCACACCGTGGCGGCGTGGGACAGGCGGACAAGGAAACTCATGATATGGAGGACGCCGCCATGTTTTTCGCCCATGTCTTTGGTGGAGAACGATTCAAAGACTACGTGCGTCCTTCCATCTCACCGGATTTTGTTTTACCGATTGCGTCAATAAATGCTAGATTGGGGAAATTTCCTTGATGAAAGAAATGACTTCTGTAGCACAGACTGTGGCGACAGACGAAGAGCGCGAAGAACATGAGAGAGAAGGCTTCAATCCACCCTCTACGCCTGCTCAGGAAAAGGTTTCAGCGCGACCCACGACTCCTGCAGCGGAATCCCTTGCCCCCGGCCAAGCAGCCCGGTCTCTCGATACATCCGCAGTCGCACTCAAAGTCTCGGTTAGTAGCGAGGATACATCCAAACACACATCGACATCCGACTCGTCTCCGGCCAAGAATGGTTCAAAGAGTACTCCAACATCGCCTTCCCAGGAGAAAGACAAGGACATACACATGACGTCCAAGAAACGCAGCAAGTTGACGCCAGAGCAGAAAAAGAAACTTCAAGAACTCGAAGAAGAGCGAAGGAAGGCTTTAGAGGAGCGTGTGGAAACACTGACGGCGACGTTGGTCGAACGGCTCAGGCCAATTGTCGAAGCTAAATACCCTGGAGAGAAAGATGATCCAGAAACCATAACATTCCAGGGTAAGATCAGAAAGGAGGCCGATGATTTGAAACTAGAGAGCTTTGGTGTTGAGGTGAGTCAATGTTTCCTTGCCGGTGTTACGTGTATTCAGTCCATCGGCGCCGGGGTTTAGTTGCTACACACCATTGGCACCGTCTATAGCATGAAAGCCACTTCGTTTTTGAAGTCGAAGAAGTTCCTTGGACTGTGAGTTGTCGCGATGTTGTACTCCCTCGAAGCTCACAACCTCCTAGTGCAGGCTTCTGGTCTCGGATGAAGGAAAAAGGATCGGTGGCAAAAGACGCATGGGGTGTTATCGGTAGCGCGTAAGCTGCCTTACGAGCAACCTCAATGCTCACAAAGCCCGATGCTGATTGATAATCAGGCTTAGTGTCCAGTCACTAATGCAGGAGATGGAGAAGTTACAAGCCAAAGGCGAGGTGACGGAAGAAGTTTTACATGCAATGGAAGAAGACATGACCGGGAAGGTACGTATTTCATGCTACGTGCTATCTTCTGTGTAGTTACTATTTATTACCTTGGGTCATAGATCTTGCTTGCCTCTTGGCGAGGAACTCGTTTTGAAGTCGTGCAAGTACTACGAGAGGTAGATCATTTCTCTACTTGAAACATCGTTTGGTAGTTTGATTGGTCTTTATCAGGTTGTGGACAATGTCCTCAGAGACCGCGAAGCTTCTGACCAAATCCTTGTTAACCGTGCCAAGGTACGCTTACAAGGGAATAGGGTTGCCATGGCTTCTTACACAGCATCGGAAGGGTCTGTTGATTATCGGCCAGATCTTTAAAGATACAGAGCCGGATGGCTCTGACGAGGATCGCCGGGAACTTGAACGGTACGTACAACGACAACATCAGTTCTGGATAAGCCCAACTTTTACATACTCGCGATTAGTATGGTCGCCGAGGCTGCTGCTGGCAAGTCGAAACACCAGCACCTGCGTGCCCATGCAAGGGGGCGGAGAGACGGAAAACATACACCGCCCAAGGAACCTGCAGACCAGACTGAAGAGGCAGAGGCTTCTCGTCCCTCCTCGTGAGACACGATACCGAGCTTTCTCTCATATTTCACACTGGATATATTTCGGTCTCATTGGCTTACACACTTCCATTCTAATATGCACGTATCCCGAAATCATTCGCCATTTGGGTAGAATACAGAGACCTGTTTTTGGCAGGGTATTGAAAACTAGTGTTACAGCACGTTCAAAAGGTCGCCAGCGCCGAAACCAAAGTTCAGCATGCACCGAGTGCACCCAGAGTTCGTTCATATTCGTCCCTCACCTGTCAGGCAAGACCATTGGTATCTTGCAAGGGTCGTATCAAATGACCTACCTCGGCGTAGAATGTGTCGTCAGCGAGAACAAGAAAGCCTGTCCATGCTAGGCCCTTGGCAAGGCTCATGCAGACTTTGTGGGCCTCAATACTTCGTGCAGAAACCGCAAACGCTGGTGTGTGATTCCCTCCGCGTGGTTGTGTAGGGATTGCTACGTCAGATTTAGCTGTGCGTTCTTGTATAAAGTTTGGTGCACGGTTTCTCACCAAAAGCCGGATGTAGCGATGGCATGTCTAAGCGATATCATGAGGATACTTCTGTGCGTGCCTGCAGGTGATGTACTTGCCGTAAGAGACATTGCCCTAAAGGGAAATCGTAGTTAGGTAGGATGAAGTCCTCTTGTCGGGGGGGTGGGAACTGATAGAAAACTTACAAAGTCTGTGGAAGCCCCAAATGGGTCTTGCTGAGCATCCATACCAAAACAGCTACTCATCGTTTGCGAGAAATACCTGCCTGGGGTAAAATTTGAGGCGGTGTCAGGCTTGTGGGTTCGATCGACGTACCCAGGACACCGTTCTGTCGCAGCTCGTGGTAGGGTTTGCCTGCGGCGACCTTGAGACGGCATCCGGTGGCGGTAACCGCCCCCCTGGAGCCGGTCAAAAACATATCTCACAAGACGAGCCGCAAGCCTCACCTGAAACATGCCTCCACTCTTTCCCTCAGACGGTGTAATTGATCGCGGTCAGGGGCACGGAGGATCCAATGCATCTGAGCGTAATCGGGTATCACTGATGAAATCAAAGCACGTCTCTTGCGTCCATCGCGTCCGTTCATCGGATATGTGACGACTTACCGTTTGCACCGCCTTTACAACCTTGGACGATACCGGTAACTCTGTGGTCAGGTTTGATTTGTTGACGGAGCACAGAAATGTTCGAGTACGCAAGGAAAGCGGCGTCGAGGGCATTCGCGCCTTCCCATGGGGCATTTCCGGCATGAGCGCTATTTTCTGCTCATGAGTCGCTCACGAAAGTTTCCACGGCCACTTACGAGTGGCCAAAAAACTCGACATCGATCGGTTGCATGGCTAGACATGAGCCGGTAGACAAGGAATTGAGCGGCCCCGCAGACGGGTGACACCTATACAACGCAGTCAGTGACTTTCTGGTCGCACAAGTTGTCACGGACATGAGGCATGCGTGCATCCCATTATATCCACCGCGTTCAAGCAGTGTGATCTTTCCACCTCCACCTTCTTCGCCTGATCCAGATTTTACATATAAGTTGTCCTCTGTGCCGCCACCGATCCAGACTTACCGGGTGTCCCAAGTAGAACAACCTTGCCGGCGACGTTGTGAGCCAACAATGCGGATTTTATTGCAATGGCTATCCCCACGCCGCTCACAGCGATCAGATTATGACCACACGCATGCCCAATCAAGGGCAATGCGTCCATCTCGGAGTTTACGCCAATTGTTCTTCCTCCCTTACCGTGGGTGAACTCGGCTCTCCATGCAGTCTGGAGGCCAAGATAGTGCCGAGTCACGACAAAGCCGTGGCCATCCATAAAGTCTGCTAGGACGTCATGGGCATGACTGAGTAGAAGGGTTATGTCCAACGCAACGATGCTATGGTGGACACGCACTGTTCCTCGAACATGAGTTCAGGGTGATCTGCGACAAAAGGTTGACAAAGTATTCCTTTCTCATGTCAACGTCTACCTACCGTGGATACTGAGACTCAGAGATCTCAGGGCAGAGTCAATGGTATCAATCGTCGTGACAATGGTTGTCATGAAATCGTACTTTGCGACGAATTGAGGCGGTGATCCAAAGTAAGTGGGAGGTGGATCAGAGCTATGCGTGGTTGGACTCGAGGAGAAGTCGCAACAAGATTCAAAGGATATGGGAATATCATCATAGCCTGCCTGTCGTCGTGGAGACAGCATGATTAGCAAACACTGCGGTTCAAAAATGATTAGACAGACAATGATATCTTTAACGTCGGAGTCCAGTCGTTTGACAGATCGGTTGACCACGTCGCCAGTCGAACAAGTTTGGTTCGCTATGCACGGAGAGGGAGAGTTTGAGGTAAAGAAACGCCTCAAGGAGAAGCAACAGTTGTGGCCGTGGTCATCTAGCGGTGGGACATGCATGAGGGTAATATTGATGGTGTGAAGGGGGGGAGCGACGACAGGGTCCGTTCCATGGAAAAATGGCGTTCGTTTATCAGCATTCCGGCGTCTGCGCCAAAACGCTCCCGCTGTTTCTCGGACGCGGAGCCTAGGATGTGTGATCCGAACTCCGCAAATGTCGGAATTATATAAGCTTGGACTGACCCCAGCAAGCGTTTCTTGCCGACTCGAGATTGGCTTGCATTTACCGCCAGTGTCGCATCTTCACGTTCCATTTTTTTTTTAAGGCGGAAATACCAGTCTGGGTGCGCAATAATCCACCGGGACAGGAATATTGACGAGGAGGGTTCTCCCTAAGCATCTCAGGTCCGCTCCATGAGAAAAGAAAAGTGCCACACACTAGTACACCTGATTTAGAGCAGGCTGCCAGCCGGTGTTTCACTAAAGAAAAATGGTGCGGAGACTCGCGCGATGCGATCTCAACTGCTCTATCAGTCGAGGCACTTCATTAAGGGACACGCACTTGGATAGAAAATCGGACCGGTGTGATGGTAGAGATTGACCTACAGTCTCCCGAGGAGCTGACTTTTTGGCGCTTGATGAGTCGCCGTGACGTGTAAAAAGATACGCGTGTGCCAGTGAATTCTGGGCAAATCAATCGACCAGCCTACTTCGCAGCTAATTTGGTTGCGTGCTACTTCATCTCCTCGTGTGTCGGCACCTTTTTGATCATAAAGAGTCCGGAAACACAAGCAAAAAGAAAAGAAAGATCTAGAAGCACTCTCAGCTGCACCAAAACAACACGGGGCCTGGCCGGGAATTGAACCCGGGACCTCCTCGATTCAGGTGACCCTAACAAGGAATCATACTACTAGACCACCAGGCCGGTACCTACCGACTTGCCCCGTGTTCGACGTGGTAAATTTGACCCCTTTAAGAGTAAAACGCCTCGTGCATGTATCAAACACCTTCGTAGGATCCATCCTGTTGAATGAAACACTCTCAGATGGCCGTAGTCATTACAAAAAGCCATGGACGACAATGAACCCATTACAGGATATCCCTGTTTCACATCATGGACCGTCGACACGTTCCTCGAGTGTCAACACAATCCCGCTCCAACTTTCTACCATCTTCGTTTCTTGCTCTCAGGCTCAAGGTGATCTTAATACATTGCTTCTACGAATGAGCGGACTTCTGATAGCGCGTATAGATAAAGAACTGCCGTCTCTATGTACAGTTTCTGCTGCATGCACAGTTCCAGGTAATTTGCAGCGCGTTGTGTTGCCAAAAATGGTATCCTGGAGCCTTTGGCTTTAGAATTCAACTAGTACAAATAACCAAATCAGTTGCTGTGCTCGTAACAGTCATCGTAAGCTTTGACGCGGCAGCCTGCCAGTGTCTACGTCGGCCACAAGAATGGCGTCAGCTATCACTTCTATCCACACAGACAATCTTGGTCAGATCTTTCAAGGACTCCGCAATTCTAGTCATGACGCTCGGCTTCAAGCTGCAGTTGACTTGCGTCGCTATGTGGGTCTCGGACGTTGTACGATCTGACTATGTTGTTAAATTGCTTGTAGGTCGCAACCACAGTGGTCGAAATGCCAAACGACGCTGCAGTCAAACTGTGGGACGACGACATCAACAAACGAATATTCGACCTCATGCACAGCCAGAACAACGTGGAGAGACTAGGAGGATTGTTAGCAATTGGTGCGCCTCTGTGTTCCGTTCGTCCGTAGTGGACTCTATCGAATATCGCATATAGATCATCTTTTGGAGAACGATGGCGAAGACATCGTTGGATCAAAGCGATACCTCTACAGGTTCTACAATTATGTGAAACAACTTCTTCCGAACCACGATGTCAACATCATGTTGGCCGCCTCAAAGACTCTAGGGCAGATAGCTGCCATTGGTGGCGCCGACTTTGGAGAAGGGTTTATGGATCTCGAAGTGCCAGCAGCAGTAGAGCTCCTGCAGGGCGCTGAACCACCACGCTATGCCGGAGTCCTCATCTTGAAGGAACTGGCTCGTAATAGCGCGAATTACTTTCATTCCCACATCAGCCTTGTTTTCGACAAAATTCTTATTCCGCTGCGTGACTCTCGTGTCATGGTTCGGGAGGGCGCCGCTGAGCTCTTGGCGGCATGCCTGGAGATTGTGGCGAATAGGGAGCGGCAGACACGGACGGCATACCTCATGAAGATTCTTCAGGATGCTCAGCTTGGGTTGAGGATGGCGCAGCCCGAAGTGATTCACGGATCACTCCTTATGTATCGCGAGTTGCTGCTCCATGGGGACACGGTGAGTTATGAAAGCATCATGCTTGGTAGGAGACCGACATGTGATCATTGGCTTAGTTTATGCGGGAGTCATCCCTAGACACAGCAGAGCAGATTCTCCGTTTCAAGTCACACAGGGACAGTCTGGTGCGGAAAATGGTTATTACACTCATACCAACTCTTGCAGCATACGACACCCAAACGTTCTCTGAGCATTACCTGCACAGGTCGATGAGTCATCTCCTCACACAGCTCGAGAAACCCAACGAGCGGTCTTTTGGTACGCCGTTCTCGTACAATAACGTTGCCAGGTTTACTCACTGGATGATAGCATTTATTGCTATCGGGCACACTGCGACTGCGGCAGGAAGCGATATGAAGCCTTTCCTCGACTCCATCATGGTTCAAATCAAACTTGGACTGCAACAAAGAGGGTGCGTACAGACCGTTGATTGCATTGTTGCCCCTCACGTTTAGGGTAGGAAGAAGAACGCACCATCAGAAGAGCCCATTTTCCAATGTGTGGGGATGCTGGCGTCGGCTGTTGGGCCAAACCTGACGAAGCTGCTGCATGATCAGCTAGACCTGTTCTTTGCTTGTGGACTGAGCGAGCCATTGCGACAAGCTCTGGTGGCGATCGCGAGGAACATTCCACCGCTACTGAAAACGATCCAAGATCGATTGTTGGACCTACTGTCGATGATACTGATCGGACAACCGTACAAGGTCATCGGGGCGCCACCGTCACTAGTGCGGGGCGATGTCGCTGCTTATCCGCGTGACTTGTCTGCTGCGAAGACGGGAAAGAGTACCGAGCTGATCACACTTGCGCTCTCTACGCTTGGTTCGTTTGACTTTAGCGGTAAGACGAGTGAACTCAGTGCTCGAAGTTGTTCTGAGGGCAGCGTAGGACACGTGTTGAATGAGTTCGTTCGAAGTGCGGCGCTGCCGTACCTGGAGGATGACAACGCAGACGTGCGACGGGCGGGTGCGCTGACGTGCTGCAAGTTGTTTATGCGAGATCCGATCTGCTACCAGGCAAGCAGTCACGCGATAGAGATCATCAGCGACGTGCTGGATAAGTTGCTCACTATTGGCATTGCGGATCCTGGTGGGTGCAGCGGTCGTTGACTTGTGGTTGTTGCTCAAGTGATTTTGCAGACCCAACGATCCGGCAGACTGTACTTTCGTCGCTGCACGAACGCTTCGACAAACACCTCGCACAGGCCGAGAATGTTCGCTCTATCTTCATCTCGCTCAATGACGAGGTGTTCGAGAACCGCGTCACCGCCGTTGGCTTGATCGGCCGTCTCGCGAAGCACAACCCCGCATATGTCATGCCATCCCTTCGCAAGGCCCTCATACAGCTCCTCACCGAGTTGGAGTATTCCACCGTCACGTGTGTATCTCTTCTGTTCCACTCCTCCCCAGCTCACCCCTCCCCAGACGCAACCGCGAGGATTGCACCCGTCTCCTCACCTTGCTCGTCAGCGCGACCCAGAGACTCATCAAGCCATATGCCCTCCCCATCCTCCGCGTCCTTATCCCCAAGGCCAACGACAGCAACCCAGCCGTCGCCGCCAACGTTTTGATGTGTCTCGGCGAACTCGCCGCCGTAGGAGGCGAGGACGTCACCCCTCACACTCCCGAGTTAATGCAAGTCATCATCTCCAGACTGCAAGACCCAGCACACGTCAAGAGAGATGCAGCTTTGCGCACCTTGGGACAACTCTGTTCAAGCACAGGTTATGTCATCTCTCCCTTGGTCGACTACCCTCAGCTTCTCCCTATTCTCGGAAGAATTTTGAGGACAGAGTCCGGTTCATCTCGCCGCGAGGTCGTCAGGGAGATCGTCAAGGTCTTGGGCATCCTTGGTGCACTCGACCCCTACAGACGCAAGGTGAGTTGCTCCGCCGTGCATCTATGCCCCGCTTTGAAATCTGGTGGCAGACAAAGCCAGATGAAGATGGAGCCGCCGAGGGGACTCTCCCAGCTGTCAATGCAGCTGCCATCACGAACACTGGATCCTTGACAGGTTCCGACGACTACTACCAGACTGTAGTCATCACGTCACTATTGGCCGTCCTGAGGGATCAGTCTATGAGCAATCATCACCATACCGTCATCGAAGCTATCATGAACATTTTCAAGACTCAGGGCTTGAAATGTGTCACTTTCTTACCACAGGTATCCATCGCTGAACAAGCAATACAATGTTTGGTTGACATCTCTGTTAGATTATCCCAGCATTTGCTGCTGTTGCACGTACATCCACAGCCCGGCTGCAGGAGTTCCACCTGCAGCAACTCGCGATCTTGGTTGGAATCATCAAGCAACACGTCCGAAACTACACACCCGAGGTATTCAAACTCGTCACCGACCTCTGGGAGAATACGTCCCTCCAACTTCCTATAGTCTCGCTCGTCGAAGCACTGGGGAAAGCGCTGGATGCCGAGTTCAGACCTTTCTTGCCCACCATCTTGCCTCTCCTCCTCAAAGTTTTTGAAGGAGAGCTCACCGAGAAGAGAATGGCCACACAAATCAAAATTTTTGATTCGTTCCTCACTTTCGGTGCAAACATCGAGGAATATTTGCATCTTATCATCCCGATCATCGTGAAAGCGGCGGAGAGGTTGGATGCAACCACCATTCTTCGCAAACGGGCCATTCAGACGGTGGCTCATCTATCCTTACGTGTCAATTTTTCGGACCACGCTTCGCGAATCGTACATCCCCTTGTTCGAGTTCTTGATGGACAGAATAACGAGCTTCGGATGGCGGTAATGGATACATTGTGTGCCATCGTCGTCCAGCTTGGCTCAGATTTCGCCATTTTCGTTCCCATGATCAACAAGGTACGCTCCATCAACTGCTCTAATTCCAGTGAAATCTCAAATACTTGTAGTGCTTGCTCCGTAACCGTATACACCACCCGCGGTACGAAAATCTCATTAACAAGCTCTTGAACGGTGAACGCTTGCCTCAAGAGTCAGGCATCCATGATTTACTCGAGAATTCGAGGGTCGCTGAAATCTCGGCACCCGCTGAACCAGCCAAGCTGACTGTCAATCAACAGCATCTGAAACAAGCTTGGGACGTGTCTTCTGTATCTACGCGAGAAGATTGGACAGAGTGGATGCACCGCCTCTCCGTGGAATTCATGAAAGAGTCGCCTTCGCATGCCCTCAGAGCCTGCATGAGCTTGGTTGAGTTCCATCCACCACTTGCGAAGGAGCTTTTTAATGCTGCCTTCATCTCTTGCTGGACTGAGCTATATGACCAGTATCAAGTACGTGTACTGACGGTCTCGCTGCGTTCCTGAATCTTGACAATTCCCTAGGAGGGACTTGTCCGCTCCATCGAATCTGCGATCACTTCTCCTACTGCACCCTCGGAGTTGATTCACCGATTACTCAGTCTCGCAGAGTTTATGGAACATGAGGAGAAGTCGCTGCCCATAGAACATCGTACCCTCGGGGAGTATGCCATGAAATTCCATGCATATGCGAAAGCGCTGCACTACAAGGAACTGGAATTCTTCACCGAGACTTCACCGAATATTATCGAGGCACTAATTGGCATCAATACCAAACTTCAGCAACATGATGCAGCCTGGGGCACGCTCGTTATCGCACGAGAGCAATACGACGTTAGTAAGCACGAGGAATGGTACGAGAGACTCGGAAGATGGCAAGAGGCATTGGTTGCCTATGAGAAAAAGGCGGAAGAGGATCCTGACGCACCTGACATTCAAATTGGACGCATGAAATGTCTACACGCACTTGGCGAGTGGGATCAACTCGCGGCACAAGTGGAAGAAAATTGGTCAAATGCGAACCACGAAGACCGTAGAGAAATTGCCCCGATGGCCGCCGCTGCCGCATGGTCGTTACACGAGTGGGATTCGATGGACGACTACATCACAACGATGAGGGGCGATTCGCCGGATCGAGCGTTCTACAAAGCGATCTTGTCTGTTCACCAGAATCAATTCCCCAAGGCACTGCGGGAAATAGGGAAAGCTCGGGACTTGCTGGAGCCGGAACTGACGTCTTTCGTTGGCGAAGGTTATGGTCGTTCATATAAGTGAAGCATCTTTCAGTTCAGTTTCAGCGCTTGACCTGACGTTACCCAGCACTCTGGTCCGCGCGCAGATGTTGTCCGAACTCGAGGAGATCATAATGTACAAGCAATACGCTGACCAACCTGAACGGCAACAAGCGATGCGGAAGACGTGGATGAAGCGGTGCGTGCCTCAATGCTTGCTTTAAATGCGTCAACTTATATGCTACTAGACTACAAGGCTGCCAGCCTGACGTCGAGACCTGGCAACGTATTTTGCAGGTCAGGGCGCTTGTTTTGAATCCCGAAGATGATCCTGTCATGTGGATTAAATTTGCGAATCTGTGTCGAAAATCGGACCGAATGGCACTGGCGGAGAAGACGATCAACTCACTTCTATCTCCGGAGAGGGTGAGTCGCAGTCTTGAAGATAATCGATGCAGCATAACGGATCGGGATATTAGTTACAGCATCTACGGGATGATCAACAACACCTGAAGGCGCCTCCAAATGTTGTCTACGCTCAGCTGAAGTATATGTGGGCAAATGGCTCTCACGAAGAAAGTCTGAGTTTCGTCCGCCAATTCTCTGCAAGCCTGGCAAGGGATCTGCAGGTGGAAACCAAGGAGCACTCTCAGCGGCCCGGCGTCACCAAACACAAGCTCGATGAACTGTCACGCCTGCTTGCCCGATGTTACTTCAAGCAAGGGCAATGGCAAGTCGAGCTAAAGGAGGATTGGGGTGCAGTGAGTATCTCGTGGATATTTGGTATCAATGTCTGATCTCCTTCAAAGCGAAATGTCAAAGATATTTTGCACTCGTATCTCCTTGCCACACACTACGATCCCAACTGGTACAAGGCGTGGCATACGTGGGCTCTTGCAAACTTTGAAGTCATCGGACACCTAGAGAGTCAAAAGGAAAGCACCGCTACTGATGTGCCAGGCAGCGGCCTAGCTGCTCACATTGTGCAAGCAGTTCAAGGTCATCATTATTGACGTTATGGATAATACTTCACTCATCCGGTACCTCACAGGTTTCTTCCACTCAATAGCTCTGCGTAACGAGAACGCTCTCCAAGACACCCTGCGGCTCCTGACGTTATGGTTCAAATTTGGTGCTCATGACGATGTCAGCCAAGCGATGGCAAGTGGTTTTTCCGTTGTTGAAGTCGATACATGGCTCGAGGTCATACCACAAGTGAGTGTTCTATAATCAGTTTCGGATTCTCCATCAATCGCAGGTATCCAGATTATTGCACGCATCCAAACTCCGAGCGGGAACGTGAGACGCAATATTAACAACTTGCTGACCGAAGTTGGCAAGCATCACCCACAAGCGTTGATATATCCCCTCACTGTGGCTTCAAAATCTTCCAGTATCTCCCGAAAGAATGCAGCCCTCAGTATCATGGATAGAATGAGGGAACATTCTCCCATCATTGTTGAACAAGTGCGCGTGTTCGTTTCTGAGGACGATCGGTTACTCATGACACCTGGCAGGCTCTTGTGGTCAGCCATGAGCTCATTCGTGTGGCTATATTGTGGCACGAGATGTGGCACGAAGGTCTCGAAGAAGCTTCGAGACTGTTTTTCAATGACAAGAATCCAGAAGGCATGATTGCTACTCTGGAGCCCTTACACGAATTGTTGGAAGCAGTAAGTGCAACGTAGATTGCGCTCTGAGGAGACCCATTGATTTTCCTTCAGGGTCCGACCACTGCCCGCGAGACGTCATTTGCTCAAGCGTTCGGCAGAGATTTGCATGAAGCTCGTGAAGCCTGCCGTCGTTATCGTGCGTACGGTGAAATGTCAGAGTTGAATAAAGCTTGGGACATCTACTACGGAGTATGACACTGGAATGTGACTCTGCGATCCGACACTAACTTGGTCTGAAAACTAGGTATTTAGGAAAGTGGAGAAACAGTTGCCTCAACTCACCACACTAGACTTGCAATACGTGTCTCCTCAACTGCTGAAAGCACGAAATCTGGAGCTCGCCATGCCCGGTATGTTCTCGTAATTATTGATGCGGCATGATTTTGTATTCAATGGGGATGTTCGATAGGTACATATCAGAGTGGCAAATGCGTAATCAAGATTGCAAGCTTCGCCACCAAGTTAACAGTCATTGCCTCGAAACAACGCCCCAGGCGCCTGTCATTCAAGGGTGACGATGGAAAGGATTACCTCTATGTTCTGAAAGGTAAGTCACCCATCAGCTACCAGCCTTCGCACACTCACAGGGGAATCCAGGTCACGAAGATTTACGTCAAGACGAGCGTGTGATGCAACTCTTCAGCCTTGTAAACACCCTGCTTTCCGTGGACACCAACAGCTTCAAGAGACGCTTGCATATCCAGCGATATGCCGTCATACCGTTGGCGCCAAACGCTGGTCTGATGGGATGGGTCAAGGATAGTGATACCCTCCACGTGCTTGTTCGCGACTACCGTGACTCCCGCAAGGTCCTGCTCAACATTGAATACCGATTGATGCTCCAGGTATGAGACGTCATGTGCACGATAAGACTTGCGAGTTAACCTCCCATGCTTCAGATGGCACCCGATTATGAAAACCTGACACTCCTGCAAAAAGTGGAAGTATTCGAATACGCTCTCGAAAATACCACAGGGCAAGATCTGTACCGAGTGTTGTGGTTGAAGAGCGTCAATTCTGAGCATTGGCTAGAACGACGTGCGACGTATACGCGATCCCTTGCTGTTAACAGCATGGTTGGCCATATTCTAGGGTTAGGAGATCGTCACCCTTCCAACCTCCTTCTCGAGAGGAGCACAGGAAAGGTTGTTCACATTGATTTCGGTGATTGTTTCGAGGTTGCCATGCACCGAGAAAAGTTCCCGGAAAAGATACCTTTCCGTCTTACAAGGATGCTGACGCATGCCATGGAGGTAGGTGTGGACATTTAATATTTCGAATCATCTGACGTTGGTCTTTAGATCAGTGGGATTGAGGGTAGCTTCCGGCACACATGCGAAATCACCATGTCTGTGCTTCGCGCGAACAAGGAGTCACTTATGGCGGTGCTCGAGGCCTTTGTTTATGATCCACTCATCAACTGGCGACTGATGCAAGCCGACGTTGACACCAGGAGGCAAGAAGGTAGTATAAACTGGACTGTCACAACCTAGCATCTCATAGTTATTTCCTCCCAGATGTTGACACCGACCCAGGGAGGGCTGCTGAGCTCGCAAAGGTTGCAGCGTATCCCCAAGCCCCAGCCAGAAAACTTCGTGCTGATGAAAACGACATTTTCAACGGTGCTTAGTCCGCTCTCATTTTTTTCGCTGATCTTTATTGACTCGTGCCAGACGCCATCGGAGAACCAGGAGCGAGGCAAGAAGTCAGGAACGAGCGGGCCTTACTCGTATATAATCGCGTGCAACACAAGCTTACAGGTGCGTCACAGTCGCCGTCACTGACGAGCTACAATGTCTAAACCTATGTGGTTCACAGGCAGAGATTTCAACCCCGATGTTGTACTCACCGTTCCGGTCCAGGTTGATAAACTCATCCTCCAGGCTACTTCTTTGGAGAATCTTTGCCAGTGTTTCTCTGGATGGTAAGCTCTTCAATCAGCTTGTTGACACTCACTTGACTCGTTTCTAGGTGCGCATTCTGGTAAAACACACATTCCTAGTGTATCCTTGCATACTTCGCTACTCATTATACTACAACTTCGTAACATACACACCTGTGTACACGATTATTGATAATATACTCATACCTGTCACAAAATTGGTGCGCCCGCGTTCGGTTGCACTAATTTGGCTTCCGAGCACACTGCGCCGCGCCTGTCAATGTAACTTTTTCATAACCACCACGACTACATAGTATCAGATCATCATGCCGCGGGGGGTCCCAAACCCGAAGAAGGATGACTTCGGTATGCGTTACACGTCGATGCACGTACCCTTGGCGTACGTTGGGTATCGTACCGGTGAGACGGGACTGACGAGTATGTTCAGGCCGAATCCCAAACACATGGGCACATCCTATCTCAAATCAGAATCACAAACTCTCTGGGCTAGAAATGCTGCTCGAAAACAGAAAATGCCGGTCGAAGATACACCTACGCCTCTTGACCAAAGGTAAGTATTCATTCACAATACAGCGCGCTAGCATTCTGTGATAAACTCTGAGCAACCAGCACAGACGTGGTTCACAAGTCGTGGTCATCCATCCGGGTTCGAGGTACCTCCGTATCGGCAAGGCCTCCGACGTCACACCTATTGCTGTCCCGAACGTGATTGCGAGGAGGTACAAAGGTTCCGTTCCAGAGCCCGAGTACATAGAAAGTATTTCGCGTCCGCGGAAAGGACGCAACTTACCATCTGCGACCTCCAACGGAGACGAGTATGCGATCGTACCGCCTTCCGACGACCCTGTAAGTAACGCTTGTCCTGGATCCTTTCCAACGAGCTCAAGCAGCCCCGTAGTTCGAAATCAAACTAGCTTCAATTACGACTTCACTTCGAGAAAGGATGCGATTCTACAAGCTTCGTGTCACCCCAAAGGCGACGAACATCGCGTCGACGTTTAATGAACAATTCAAACCAGAAATCATTCCTGAGCAGAATGATCCTTTTTGGGTAGATTGGATCCATGAGCCCTTGTCCGACGATGCGTGTTTGGTTGGGGACAAAGTAGCTCCTTCCGTTGCCACCGTCACGCGTGCATGACCATTTTCTTTCTCGATCTAGGCCTTGCGGATATCGAACCCTCAGGCTTTGAACTACACTGTCCGATGGCCAATTCATGGTCAGAATTTCAACCACAAGGACTATCCTTCTGTTCAGATGGTCCTGGATGACGTTGAGACCATCATCAGCAATGTTCTTGAGGAGAAACTAGACATTAAGCGCCGTGACATCAAGGTTGGTAGATGATGGCTGCCGGAAACTGAATATTGTTTTACCGATTTTTTTCACAGAATTACTCTGTCATGCTGGTTATTCCCGATTTCTATGACCGGGTTTACGTCCGGGAGTTTGTCAACATCCTCCTGGTATCATTAGGATTCAAGCAAATTTGCGTGCAACAGGCGAGTAGTGGTTACTTATCAGCGTCAACGCCTCCACTTTCCGAGGGTTAACTTCCATTCAGGAATCGCTTGCGGCAACGTACGGAGCTGGGATAAGCAATGCATGTGTCGTTGATATCGGAGCCGTCAAAACTAGTGTAGCTTGTGTCGACGAAGGCTTGGTCATTTCTGATTCAAGGTATACCCATCCGCATTTCCCAATGGTCGTTCTGATCGTTCTTCAAGGATGTCATTGAACATGGGCGGCAATGACGTAACAGAGTTTCTGTATGTTTTGCTTGAAAGAATAAACTTTCCCTACCGAGACATCAATCTGGCCCGTTGGCATGACTGGTTAGTGATGGAAGATCTCAAGTCGCGTTTATGCACATTGGCAGAAGTAAGTGCTTTAATTGATTTTACCGGATATTTAATGAAGAGGGTTACGGCAGGGCGACGTGGCCTTGAATCTGTATGATTTTATCGTGCGACGGTATGGTCATCCCACAGAGAAATATGGTCTTCGCGCCTATGATGAGATCATCGTCGCTCCTATGGTTTGTATGTGTAAGCATGCCCCTTCACGTGCTAACCTCCTAGTCTTAGTGTATATTTGAGCCTCGTGTAGTCGAGTTTGACCGAAAGCGCGTGGGTCTTCGACCCACCTCGAATACCGACGTCACGGAAGAGATTGTTGAGAATCAGGCCGACCATGTTGTAAGTCGCGATGTGCGCGTCTCGTATGCGACGCCCTTCATCGTAAATCATAGACACAGGCGATGATTATCTCTACCCAACATTTACTGCCCTCCCCCCCGTCTGCTGCAGACGGGTCCGTGGCGAAAGTCTCTTCCGCTGTTCCCTCGCAAGGAGGTCAGTGGCTCGACCGCAGTCACAAATTTCCATTTGACTGATGAGATGGTTACAGGGAGTCCAGCCAATCCTACTGAGAACGATGCGAAAGTCGAACAACAAGAAATATCGCTACCTTCCACTGCGAACCCGACGCCACCGCCGACGGCAGCAGAGCCGGTCGATGGTGATGCAGCGATAGTCGTAGAAGTTGAGCGGGAAGATAAAATGCCTCACGTCAATCCTGCTGCACAACCTGCACCCCAAGTACCGCCTCAGCCCGGTCCCTCTGCTAGCAACTTTCCTGGCGGTCTACCCATCGATGTTTGTTCGGAAGCGAGCAAGCTTCCCTTGGATGTGGCTATTTTCAACAGCTCGCGAGCGTGCGGAGGAGACGAAAAAATACGCAAGTATCTTCAAGCGGTTCTAGTTATCGGCGGAGGAGCACAAATACCCGGCATGGCTCATGCTCTCGAGAGCAGGTAATGTGGTATTTACGGACCCGATGATATGCCGTCTGATCACCTGGCTGTGACAAGGCTCCAAGCCATCGCCACTCCGTTGGTTCCCAACATGGACAAGGTGCAAATTATACCACCGCCGAAAGATGTGGATCCCAAGGTGCTTGCATGGAAAGGCGCCGCTGTCCTCGGTAAAATGGACTCTGTCGGGGATTTGTGGCTTACTCTGGCTGATTGGGTACGTTTCATTTTCTGATGTGTCCACATCTCACCCAAGGGATCACGCCACAGGACGTGTTGGGAATGAGAGGACTAAAAGAGCGTTGTTTTTATCTCTAGGAGGATCACCGCGGCGTTGTCAGTGACTGTACATGCGGTCCATTTGGCCATTTAGATCGGTGACAGCGGTAACAATGGTGCTGCGGATTCGGTGTATTACGATAAAAGCAAGATATGTGTCGAGTATGTATGAGCAAGATATTCTGCCAGCATGACATGTGAGAACAAAGTGGCCCACGCACTGCCCGAGCCAACAAGTGTGTCCATAGTGGTGCTATTCGGCTCACCGAAGCTTACGGAAACCGTCAGATCTGGCATAGTTTATGCTTTGATGCAAAGTTTGCAGTTCTACACCTCTAGACGATTCTTGATGTTGACGAAATCTGTAGGCTTCAACGTGATCCATTGCGCGGCGATAGATGTCATCTCAATTCTCCCTGCCCTGCCGGCACGGAAAAAAAAATGCAAAGGCACAAAGTGCCAAATCAGCAAAAAAAAAAAAATGAACGCGGTTCCTGGGACCGATGATATCACGTACCTATCCCGTTTTGACCATTCCTGTTTACTATGACCGTCCTCATTCCAGTCGGACAGCGGACTGGGAGCCAAAGCCGATGCGCCGGCGAGCTCGTGAGAGATGGTGTTGATCAAACCCCGAATCGCGATGTCGGCAGTTCGGTTTGGGGTGAATGGGAAACAGGAGGTGGATCGCGGCGTGCGCTCTGGCGTATGGGGAAGGGGACTTCTACATAACGGGCAGTCGACGGCTTCGTGCCAACCTCCGCACCCTTTATGCAGACGGGAGAAAAACCACTTCAAGATGCAGGTTGCACAGAAAGTGTGACCACAATTGCGCGGGATGAGTGCGTATGGATAAGCCCTGAGCGATCATCAAAAGTGCAAGCGCCGTGAGAGGAACTGACAAAGAGGGAGGGGGAGGGGGAAGGGGGGGGGTTAAAACGTACATGATTTCAAAGCATCTGCGCGACGCACGGACATGTTTCAGTTACGACTGCGGGATTTGAGAGGAATGGAGCTCACAATGGACAAGTGAAATAATCTTCGAGTTGTTTTAGGTTTGATTGAGCAAAATTGATCTTGTGTTCCTTTATTTCGGCGACCAATTCTTGCTTGGCTTGAAGGGCCATGTCCAACTGTTCCTCCAGTTCTTCCACCCTCGAGGACCCCCGGTTACACACTGCAGTCTTGGCGGTCCGAACGGATGATCTTCCCGATAGTGCACCTTCGCGGGATGCCGTGGGGTGCACCGTTGGTTCGACGTGAAGATTGATCTTCCCACATCCCCTACGCGATTTTGCATTGTGGGACTCTTCCTCCACGAGCGCTGGTGCTGACGGCCTCTTGCGTTTCTGGATCCCACGGGGGAGGCTTAGTTCTGTCGGGCCGGGAAGCAAAGCTATGATTGATGGAGTTAAAGGACGAGTGTGAATTGGAGCGAGGTAGGACTGACGTGACTGTAGGTGTCGCTTCTCGCGGTTGTGCCGCAGTCGCGCAGACCGACGTACGGTTGTGGATGCCATGCTCCTCGTCGATGAGCGTGGTGTGAGGTCTGGAAATGCTCTCGACTGCATGACGGTCAAATTCGACCGTTGATGAGCCACACGCCTCTTACCACACAGCCGTCTCTGATCGAACCGCATTTGGAAGGTCCTGTAGTCGTCTCACGTGGGAAAGTGAGACTAGGAGGTGCTGGTATTAAATGGGCCAATAGTACGTTGGTGAGATATGAGTGTGTGAATGCCGTTGGCGTGAATGGAGCAGGACAACAATCGAACAGTCGGTCGACGGTCTCACACAATGTCTCGATGATATAGGTCATGTGACGGGTCATAGTGCGGACATGGCTCAATGAATTAAAAATCCCCTGTCGCTATATGAAGCCATCGTGCGTCAGCCCGAGTGTCGGTGTTCTGCCTCTTACAGATACAAAGAGCTCGTACATTCGGCAGGGAGTTATCGCGGTCATTACCTCGGGCGTGAGATGAGATACCTACAAGAGCGGAACGCCCGCCTTCAAGTTTATGCTCAGCTTACCGGTCCATCCTCCGTTATTTTCGCCCCCCAGTTGGTAGTGTGACTTGACCTTTCTCTGTTACGACGTAGTTACTAACTGGGAAATATGTAGTCGTAATCAAGCATCGATTCCTTACCCCAAGGTTCATACCGCTTTCCTTGTGGCGGCCGTGTGCTCAGTAATAAGTTTTACGAGAATCCTTCCGACTTTGCAGCATACAGCGCATGGTTATTTTTGATGGCTTGGTTGAACCATCATCCCTTGCAGGTATCCCCGCAGCTGTTCACCCCTGTTGATGGTCGCGACATACCCCTGGCGATCTGCTTGAATACCGGTGTTATTGAGGCGGTGGTGGGACTGTAGAGTGCACGGCCAATCGGGTCGGATACGATCAAATGAACAGCGATTTACAATGCCATGTTGACGCACAAGCTGGTTGCGAGGTGCACTGGAATAAACAGCCTTGAACATGGTAACACAGAGGTCGACCTACTGCTACAATGAATATTCCGGAAGCGAGAATGAGGCGAGAGTGTGGCAAAGACTTGTATGCGGGTCCGAGGGACAAATGGGCGGCCGGAGAAGCATAGACTTTTTGATGGAGAGCTGTGGGTCTGAATACTCGGAAACCGCCAGCCACACATCGTTCAAGAGATCCCGACCCGACAGCGGGGGCGGTAATTTGAAATGAGAAGCAGCTGGCATCTCGGATCTGCAGATTTAGAGCCCCAGAATGGGCAGAGAGGATGCCAAGAAGAGAAGGTGTGATGGAGGGGGAGGTCACGGGTCACGGAGGGAATTTGTGTGTTTTTTTTTTTTTTGTACTTGTTTTTGTTTTTGATCTTGGATTTGTTCGGATGGGATCATTCCGGGGCGCTCTGTCGAGTCCGCAACTTGACCGCTCCAATGTCAGTTGGACGTTGAGATTCACCGGGATCTCACTGAACCGCAATGTTTGTCATGTACGTATGTTCTTCCCCATCTTTGGCCGTAAATACACGTCGACAGATCATTCAATCTCGTCAACGTCTCTTCTTCCGTTGACGTCCATTCGTCCTTCATTCCATAGCCGTTATCCGTGTCGCTTCTTCTCCCCAATGCAAACTCACGTTCTACAACATCAACTTTTCTCCGTCACTCTGGTCCACCAATCACTTTCCCCTTCCCTTCCTCGTGCTTTCATCCTCTCTCCCATCCTGGACAAAGACCAACTTCCCCAAGGCCCGACATACCCGCATGTCCTCCTCGACAATGTCCCCGATCTTACATCCCCACAACCATATCCCATTTCATCCATCCATCCAACGGTACCCTCCCCTTCTCATTCACCACCCCAGACGCGTCTTCAACACCCTTACAGTGCACCACATCATCTCACTCAATTTCCCTCATCGGCAAATTCCTATACTCCAAATATGGATCGTTACTCAATCGCAAACCTTGCGGACCGCTATTTACGGGGTAGCGATAAATACTCCCATAATCAGCATCCCCTCCTAGACCAACGCCGCATGTCCGAACCGGCCATGCGTGCTAGCACAGCAAGCAGTTACCCTTCCAATACACCCGATCTCTCTAGCGCCCAATATCATCAACTCCAACACCAATACTCGTACCTGCCTCCGCGATCGTACGCTCCCTACTCCTCTCCCCTCCATCGCCCTTCAGACGCTCGCTCCGAACACCATCGACTTCCGTTGCATCCTTACGATTCCGCAGACCTAGACGAACCATTGTCTCCCCTGAACCCAACTTTCTCTGGTGGAGACACGTCTCCTCTCATGGGTATGTCAACACCGATCCTTGGACCTCTTCATGACGACTATGGTCCATCCCCTCCAGGCACCGCTACATCCACTTCCTCTAACCCCCCCGCCACGCACCAACCACCCCCCACATCCGGTGGTCCCAGTTCACCCTCAAATAGCAAACAATATTCTTTTGTCTCCTTGCCAGGAAACGCCGTGAAAAAGCGGCCACGGCGGCGTTACGACGAGATTGAACGCTTGTACCGGTGCTCTTGGCCGAACTGTACAAAATCATACGGTACCTTGAACCACCTTAATGCGCATATCACGATGCAAAAGCATGGCCCGAAGCGCAGTCCTAATGGTAAGCCCAATCCCCGTCCTCTACTCCATGCTGACACATCCTTTAGAATTCAAAGAGCTTCGCAAACAGTGGCGTAAAGCGAAAAGGGAAGAGGCGGAAGCTAGAGCACTCAATGTGATGCAACATCAACACCAACAACCCTCGCAGCATCATACCCCTCGCCACTCCATGTCAGATCAAGAGTGTCAGACGACCCACCCCCCCGTCGACTACGTTCACCATCCCGAACGATCAATACAACCTATCGGTTCTCTAGACGATTTTCACGACCACCTCGCCCATCCGCAAGATGTTTACTCTCGCAGATCACGTTACAGTTCGCTTGTCTCTCCGCACCCCCAGCATAGCGGGATACAATATCCACACCCTCATGCTAGTACATCTCACATCCCCGTGGATCGCCTGCCAGCGAATAGCACGCTCTTGACGCCACTACCCGGCTACGAACCGTCCTCGATGAGCGGTGTCCACGGTTTCAATGCATACGATTCCTACGGTCTATATCGTGATGACAGCCGCTCACGAACCGGACACGGAAGTTCTGGGAGCCACGGCGACAGAGGGCGACCACGCTCATGACCATAATTGTCCATAGCATGCCTTTTCCTTTTTATCTCTCTCTCTTGTTCTCTGCCCACGAATATCCACTTGCACCTTACACATCATGACCGTTTGCGAAAAAAAACCTTTGTTTTGTTCTCACTGGCCGAAACTCATCACAGCCTAGACCAAACTCAACGCTTCATCTCGTTGCAGTCCTCGCTACGCTACGGGAATAATAGGTAGCTTTGCTTTTTTTTACGTGGATATATTTTATTACCTTTATGTTCATCCCAGATGTTAACGTCGAGTCACGTCGCTACTGGGGTTGCAAGGCAGAGTTTTATCTACATGTGGATTGGATAAGGATGCGTGCTCGGATGTGATTCACCATCGTTGCTCTGATACGAGCCCCCGCCAGTTAGTACGTGGTACCAACTAACATGATGCCTTTGTTGCTGTTCTCATTGCAGAGTTAATGTCCGATGGTCTGGCACTGCAGTTGCAAGCTCTCCGTGCGCCCGGAACGGTCATCCCAGCTTCTACAGCTCTATCGCGATCGGAGCGCACCAATGTGCCCACGGCGCAACTCACGAAATCACACGTCCGTAATAAGTGCCATGTGAGTGTTGCACGTCCGAGACAAACCCAATCTTGATTGGGCATCCTTTACTCGCAGGACGGTGCAATGCGCCCGCTTCCACGAGGCTTGGATCGATAGCTGGCGCATGTATGCAGCGCTTGAGGAGGTTTGGCTGGGCACCAGGCTGTTCCATGCGGATGTATGCCTTGTAAGACGAGGATACATGCTGGCTGTCGCGCAAGCAGGCAAGCGCTCAAAGGTAGACGTAACCAGCACTGATTTTGCGCCGGACAAAGTAGCGCAGCCGAGCACGGAAGGCGAAGGCCCACTGAACCGATACTGACCCAACCAGGAAGTACGGACTCGGTGTGTGCCGTCTGCTCTCACGAGACCCTGCCACTGCCGCGCGATTATCAGATTCTCAGAACCTCGATTGTACGTGATAACTTACGCATGAACCATTCCCTGTGGCAGCCTATTGATTTTACCTGGATCACCTATCGCAGAGTTTAAAATAGCGTTCTCTGCTCTCGCAACGGTCAGTGATAGGGGATATTGTGTCCGCGGAATCATATCTCCCCCTAAGCGTCGATCCGTACTCGGCTCCCTCGTGCTTACGCCATTTGCGCGAAGAATAGATTTACAAAGCATGATCATGTGGTCCTTCAAGCTGGGCGACATCACTGCAGGGCCCCGGTGGTCTGTCGAACTACCGAGAAGAATACTGACTAATATTCTTCCACGAACGACGAACCGGCTGGACCGTCGTATGTAAGTTGTACACATTTTACGGCACTAACGAGCTTCTCCACACATTTTAAACATTTTTGCACTTTTAAACATGCAGTTCAGGGTATGTTACGGGTCCCCGTCGGGTGCGAAATAGTCGGTCATCGCTTGTCTCTCTTCCAGGATTCAGTAGCGAGCTGTGCTTTGTGGCGTTTCGGAGGAGTGGCAAAAAAACAGACTTCTCGACTTCCTTGCGCCGGGATCTGTGCCACCGTGGGAACGACGCGCGATTTACTGGGTAGAATGAAGGACATTGTCCATGCCAAATATTCGCAATCTCTTACCGGCTATCTTGGCACTTGCCGGCATCTGAATCACGTGGACCTATTCCTCACGCACACCAGCCCGTGGATTCTTGAAAGCTTCAAACTTTGTGTTGCTAAGTATACATTTCCCTGAGATACTCGACCCCATTTAGCTTTGCGAAGAAATGTGCTTTTTTTTCTGCAGGCGACGCTTATTCGTCAAAGGGAATATTATGCTTTTTGCTATACGGAGACTCGGTACACGAATCTGTGACGATCAGAAGCAATAAACAATAGCGGGTCACCGCCTGTACAAGCTTACGTCAGGTAAATTAATAATTTGTATACTCTCTGCGTTTCACCACTGGAATTATAATATTATCTGCGCGCGATCGCATTTCCATTACTTGTGGCTATGCTGATAATACGCCCAATTCAGCTGACTCCGGTATTGCCCAGGCGTCGTTCGCAGTAGTGCCAAGCTGCGCACGGACATACCTGTCTGTCTTGCTCCTGCTCGACCACCATCGCATGAAAACCATGTTCACGCTTCAAGATATCCCAGTAGAAGTCTTGCTAGACAACTTGCTGCCGTCCCTCCGCGTTCCAGATCTTCTCCGTCTTGGATGCACTAATCACTTCTTCGCCTCCCTCTGCAATGACGACACGTTCTGGAAGAGAAAGCTTCAACAAGATTTCAACTTCTCAGACGAAGGCACTGCTCGCTCCACCGGCTGGAAATTCATCTATCAAGGTTTGAGCCGTCCACGTACATACGTGTGGGGGTGAGGGTTTATTCTGATCCACCGTCATCCACGACCTTCCCTTAACCTCGCCGTTGCCACACCAGGGAATCCTCCCTTGGGAGGCTGGGAAGCCTACAATTACCGCGGTCCAGCATCCGCGATGTACCCTTTCCAGTCCAACTTCGGTTCGGTAACGGTGTTCGCATCGTACAAATAGCCGCAGCCGGAATGTACGTCGACAAGTATGCCTCTCAAAAGAAATTATTTTTTAGATACCTGTCAGGTGCTTCTTCGCTCTCGATTCAAAGGGAAATATGTATGCATGGGGTAGGGTTATCCCTTTCCCAACTCCGATTCTGGTTTCTATTAATCCTGCCTTCAACTCAAAGGCACATTGAATGGCGCTGGCCATGGAGCTCTCCAAAGGGACGGTTTTTCCGCGCCAGGAAAGTCCGCACACACCCCAATGAAACTTAATTTGCCTGCTGCAATGCGTGCCATTAGGCAAGCACCCACCTGTCCCCAACTTGGATTCTTCTCACACGCCCTGTCGACAGCTGCGGAAGGTTACACGCTACCAGCCTTGACGACAACTTGAATGTTTGGAATTTCCTCAGCTTCGGTCGTCCATTCCGACTGGTGACGCCCCTCTTGGATGGCACTACCCCAGATTCGACCCCAGCACAGGTAGAGTCTGGGTGGAGCTTTTCTTCAGTTCTCACCAAGAGTGGAGACGTTTTTGTTTGGTGGCCGCTGAGCGGTGACATGAAGCAGCTGATCGATGCTCGCAATGATGCCATGGACCAGGAAGGGTTACACGCCCATCCGACTGAGGATGGTTTAATCCCGTGCGCTCACTGGGAGCTGTACGAAGATCCTTACAGACTTCCCGAACTACCTCGGTTGCCCAAGCTGGATGGAACTCGTACTCAAGACATTGATGTCTGCCTCGTCAAGATCGCCGCCCTCGATAACCATCTTATTGGCCTGACGAACCGCGGTCATGTCGTCAAGATGTTGGTCCAAACGAGCGATACGGCCAGACTGGAAGGATGGGCATATGTGTGTCGATCTCAGGCCGGGTGTGCTCGTCCTTTTACGCTGATTGACATGCCTTAGCTTCCTCACTTTTCGGAGTCGGAGAAAATTAAACAACATGTCACCTCTGCTTCTTCGGACTTGTCCTTGTTGGAAGACGTACGCATCACCCATGTGAGTCAAGGGAGAGCCACCGTTGTGATGCGCTGAGCTGACAAGTGGCAGATTTCTGCACAGTTTGAAACATTCGTAGCCTACTCTACTGGACCGTCTTCTGTCGTGCTCATGGGCTCGCATGAAACCAACCCGAACACCGAGCCCCTCGTCCTCCCGGCTCTGCAGAATAGAGATATCATATCCGTCGTCCTCGGTGACTGGCATTTTGGCGCCTTGACGTCCACAGGAAAGCTCCTAACGTGGGGATCGTACTCTTGCGGAGCTCTCGGCCTCGGTGATCCCACGGCAATTGAACCTGGTCGGCCGGGAGGCTACCGAACCGAACAGCAGCGGCAACATGCTCTGCAGTGGAGATCGTACCCCCCCGCTGTGACGGAGCCAACCGAAGTCAGGTTCGACCACGAAGAAAAGCGAAACAAGAAGAGATTCTGCTTCGCGGCAACGTCTGCGGGATGGCATATGGGGGCATTGGTCATTGATTTGGAGGTACGAGTGTCTTTTTTGTGGGGCAACGACCGTAGTCTTGACCTCGCAAACCATGTCTATCCAGCCGGGTGACTCAGATGACGAGGAAGATGCAGTTCCGATGCCAGGAGGATTCCCCTCTGGTCCTGGACCGTCTACACCGATCGACCGCCGTAGTTCGTTGGGTATTCCCACGTCGTCGGTATTTCGTGTTGGTTTTGCTGGAAGGGGAGCGATGCATGGGTTGCGCCGTGGACGTGGAGGCCGTTGAAGGACGGGCCGATGTAAGAATAGTTTTGGGGACCTCAAAGTGAGTCATAAGGCCCAAGAACCTGGGAAGATTCAGATTGCGAGCTGTATAAGAACTGCACACGTTCATACCACCCTCTGTACGATTCGGGATTTTCTCCAGGGTGCTTCTTTCTGTTCCCAAGTCTGACCAGCGAGGAAAACAGTGTGCCAACGGTATCCCGTGTCCATGATAGCGCGACATGATTTATCCTGTATTCTCAAAGGTCTCTGAACCGTATATAACCCAGACCTTGCCCCCGTCCCAGGCATCTTTTGGTTCACAATGTCCTCTCCCATCATCTTTTACGACATCCCCAGCAAACTCGGCGGCAACGCGTGGTCCCCCAACACATGGAAGACGAGGTGAGACCAACCTTTCCGGGAACTTGCGTGGAGCTGAACACAGCCCGCAGATACGCACTGAACATCAAGGGTGTCCCCTACAAGACCCAGTGGGTGGAGTACCCAGACATTGAATCCCTCGCCAAGAAGATCGGTGCACCCGCCACCGGCACCAAGGACGATGGCACGCCGGCATATACCCTCCCCATCATCAACGACCCCAACACCGGCAAGGTCATCGCCGACTCGTTCCTCATCGCCGAATACCTCGATGCCACTTACCCCAACGGAAACACCCTCTTCCCCTCCGGCACCCAGCCGCTCGTCGAAGCCTTTGAGAGCGGTGTCGTCGGTGCCATCGGCGGGATCCTACCGTTGCAGCTCGCCATCAGCTGCTTCGTCCTGAACCCTCCCAGCGAGAAATACTTTAGGGCGACTCGGGAGGCCAAGTTTGGTCAAAAGATTGAGGCGTTTTCGCCAGAGGGTCCGAAGCGTGAGGCTGATCTGGCAAAGGGGAAGGAGGGGCTCGCTCAGGTCGATGGTTGGTTGGCGAGGAGTGATGGCAAGTTTGTGCTCGGCAACACCGTCTCGTATGCGGATGCCGTCCTTGCTGGCTGGCTCACTTGGATCAAGGTCACCAACGTCATCTGGGGGAATAACGTCGCGACGTGGCACAATGGGCGATGGGCGACCTACCTTGAGAACTTGGAAAAGGCGGGGTATGCTTCCGTGTAGACGGTCGATATGTAACAACATGTATTAACACCTCTTGCCTGGTAATCAGCTTTGCCTGTCGTTGAACTTTGTGGAGCTGAGAGGACTTTTTGCCGATTCCAGCGAACTCCGACCACTGCCCGAGAAATCGGAGCGGAGAGTAAAATAATCACGGGCCTGGCCGGGAATTGAACCCGGGACCTCCTCGATTCAAGGTAACCCTAACAAGGAATCATACTACTAGACCACCAGGCCGACATTTCAGAAATTCTCTCCGACAGACAATCTCATGTCTAATATTAGCGGAACGCGAAACGAGCGTGTAATTCTCAAGGAGTGTGTCGTAGAGGGAGCGTGGAACATGTCATGTATAATCCACAATGTCTCTATCTGAACCGAAAGATATTCCGTAGCGGTGTTGAGAGTCGACTCTTCGTAGTACCTTCAATCCCCCTCCGCACATCGGTCTCAGCGATGGACAACCCCTTCTGCTTCGCTTGAGCCTGAGGAACTACTACCGCATTCGTGTTCTCTTTCAAGACATGCGCGATTCGACGGGGACGCTCAACCGAGGTTGGTTTGGAAGTTTCGGGTGTCTTACCAGCACTGGGCTGTGTGGGCTCAAGTTTTCCGTTCGCTTTGGTCCGCTTGGGAGGCAGTCGAGATCTAGGAGCGGGCTTCTTATCCTGAACATTCTTTCCAAGCACTGGCATTTCCTTAACCGGGCCTGGGGCACTGGATAATTTGGGGATGCTCGGCATCGGTGTGCATGGCCTCTCGGAAGAAACGGCCGAAGGCGGTGGCGGAGGACGTTCCGGTGGAGCTTTAGGAGGGGAGACAGCAGGCAAAGTATGGCTCTGGGATTCCTTGGCGATCATATCCTCGAAACGAACGCTCTTGGCTTTCTTCAAGATACCTCTCACGTTCGGAGGTGTCGATGGGCTGATGAGAGCGGGACGAGGCGGCAACGGAACTGCCGGAGGATCACTAGAGCGGCTGACGGGCGATTGTAATGCAGGTGTCGAATGAAGACGAGGTGCAAATCCGAGGCGCGCAGTAAAGCTAGGGCTCTTCGCAGGCGTTGAAGAGTCATCAGGAAGGAAAATACTCGTATCGGCAATGATCTCCCGAGGGACTTGTGTGGCGGTCGATCCCGAGAGGTTGTTGTCAAAGGTAGCAAGTCCCTGAGCAAACATCCATTCATCGGGGCTGGGCGGGGTACGAGTCATGTCTGTCTGTGGATATAACGGTTCCTGGATGTAAGTCGACACCCCATTCCCAAGCGCAGCGCATTTCGACCTGAGGTCCAAGAGCATGCTCCGATGGTCCGTACAGGACGGGACATGGAAGGTGTCGAATCCAGGCGACCATACACCTGGGGAGCCCCGAAAGGCAGTCGGAATGTCTGGGTATTCCAACTGTTCGATAACGCTCCCTTTCACCTTCAAACCACTTAATGACTTTCCACGCCGCGCAGCCAGGGGCGCGTCAGGTGTGGTTGATGTCGTTTGAATCGGGGGGCCAGAGGGGGGAGGTGCTTGTGAAGTCCTTACGATATGGCGCGGGGTCTGCGAGATCTTTGACTCGCCGCGGATGATTCCAGGATCGGCGTCCGCGGACTTGACGTGGGATTCTGTTGATGGATGAATTGGAGCAGACTCTCCCGAATAAGGCACCTGGTCAGCAAGAGCGGTCGATCTGTTCGTGTCGGTAACACGCAAATGTTGTTGGTCATTACAAGACTTGACCACGGCAGCTGGAAATATGGAGCCTTCTGCTATCCATTTCTTTTCCGTAGCGGGTCTCTCACATGTCCACGGGATATGTCTCGGAGGATTCTCTGACGTCAGGGTGTCCTACAATCTTTAGTAAGCGCATGCCCAGACAGAATACGAACGTAACTCACAACCCATTTCTGCACGTACAATTGTTCCTTTATCACCATTTTCATACGGGGTATCGTCGGAGCCGTCAGAAGTGGGTAAGCGTCTTCTTCGTTCCAGCATAGATCATCCAATTCGAAGGCTTCTGGGCGGATGAGGAACGGAAGCCGCGTACGATGAGAGTTCAAGATGAAAAGCGGCGGTCGACGTCCGGTGGGAAAGGGAAGGACGTCCTGCAGGTCGTTATCTTCCAAGTACAAAGCATCATCAGCATCATCGAACACGAAGTTTTCGGCTAACAGCTTAGGCAACAGCTTGACTTGGCTCAAGATGTCTCTGATGTCAAGGGTACTTGACGGAGACAGGTTGCGTGGTGGACTATCCAGGAAATCGACACGTATACGTGGTACCGACTGGCGAGAGGGCATGACGGTTCACGGGGAAGCTGGGAAAAGTTGGAACAACAGGAGGCTAACGAGGGTAGAAGATGGAGCAATGGTGGCTGACGCATCGATGGAGGCTGACCAACTCTCTGGATAAGTGAGGTCCGGGGCTGACAATGGCATATACTGCGTTTGCTGGTCTGAGCACTTTTGGGTGAATGTCGACTATAATCAGATTAAGATGAGGAGACGATCCAGATACATGCGTGACATACAGAAACAACCACCAGTCGACGATCTTAGGGCGATACATCAAATTTCAGCCATGGCAAACGCATCCTCTTCCCCTGGCGCAACGCGCCGTTAACAGGGACATGACCCGAGGGAATACTCGAACGAGACACTGTAGTAGTATTGTATCTCGAACGCTGGAACAACGTCTTGAAGGAAGTTCTCCCCGGGGGAGAAACGACTGGGGGAGCTGGTGGGGGACATGGAGCGGATCGCCGCTCAAGAAAACAGCGGGGGTAAGGGATGTCATGTGTTGGGCCCGAAGGGAAAGGAGAATAACGCAAAGGATGACTCGAGTAGCCACAAACCGGATATGCGATAGGAGAATTGGAGCTGCCCACGAGGAATTCAGGCGTATTACACTATACGAGGGAAACTCGAAACTGTATCAGAAGCCTAGAGACGCGGGGGGCTGCACATACATTGGGAACGTATATGAACCCCTCTGATGGGCAGTCCATGCCAGGAAATATGTCGGTTGGATCACCTGGCATGGCACCTCTTGAGGATTCCTGGGTGTATGATGATTTTCAATACATCAGCAAGACACTGAAAGGTAGTGCATACGACAAAATCATGGCGAGTGTCATACACACTATTTGGCGTGGCAGAAAGCGAGCGATTCTTCCCTTTGTTGGGAAACGGCCCGCCGCTCAGATGGCTAGTGCTATCCCCACCGGCGTCAGTCCCTGGATGTCCGGTAAGGCGGGTCGCATGCACGATCGTTTTGATATTGGAGATGCAATCCCTAGATGAGGAAGCTGCTTTGACCCAACTAGCCAAGTCATCCAACTGCCGGAGGATATCTTGCATGTCCTCTGGAAGACCGTCTTCCCCAGATGGAATCGAAGGAGGGCCAGAATTGCCTTCAGAGTCGTTGTCTGGACAGTTCACGACGACATGAGTGAACACGTGCTTGCCACCCACCTCTGCCGGAACGAGGGCAAAAGTCATTCCGGAGCGTTTGGACGAATACTCTGTGTCTGTCCCAGGTGGAGATAACACCGGGGGGCTGATCGGCGGGGTGAATGAACGGTAAGGCCGCAGGGAGTGCAAAGGGACGAAATCGATGCGATTGTCGTCCTGAGTCTCTAGCGAGTCGTTCCAACGGTAGTTTCGCGCCCTGGATGACAATTCGACACTGGGTTCGACCTGAACAAGGGGAGGTGGAGACGAGAGGGAATCCAACAAGTGGGATACAACGCATGGAGGAGTGCAAGTCGGCGAACCATTGGAAGCTCGTGCTCGTGCCTGCCATGCAGAGCGGTCCTCGTGCAGCGGGGGAGAGAAGGGAGTCGATGGGACGGTTTGTTGCTCAAAGGGATACGCTGGAGAAGGCGGGGACGAATGCGCGTCGAGGACGAGATAGCGACGAGCCTCGTCGGCCTGTACGGCGATCTGCACGTCTTTCAGAGGTGTCGGACGAGGTTTTCTCGATGTCTTGTGCACCATGGCGAATTGCAGAGAGAGACTAGAACAAGGGTGTCGACCAAGTTACATGGTGGACAAGAGACAAGTCAGCCACTCATCTCACGCTGCTCACAACTCGCGTAGAGCCATCCGCTCGTTCCCGACGTCGATCAGCACACACTCGTTTACCCCCAACGTCGGTGAGTTCCCTTTCATTTTGCCTCCAGATGACGATTTTCTTGGATTTGCACGTCAGTCAGATCTGCGAGTTTGCACTCGTACGAAAAGACGATTTTTACGCTTTGGCTGATATTCATTCTCCTTCTTGTCTCCCTTCCGTCCCTCACCACCATCTTTCAGTGGTCACACCGCTTTAACGACTGCGGATCTTGTCCAGTACCTGCCAATCACTTTCCGTGATATCGGTTCTTTCGTCATCCCACACGCACGCCCCCATGTCTTCCAGCAACAATCTAGGTGCTTCACGGACTACGCTCACGCCCTCCACCACTAACGGAACACTACCAAAGTCTTCCGGAGGACTCGTTCCAACCAACAGTGTCACTACCAAAGAGGGTGTTACCGTTCGCGCACGCATTGACCCTACTCTTACCGCTGAGGACGTCGTACGTCAGCTTTGCGTCAACCTCAAGGTCACCGACCCTGCAACGCATTTCGCATTGAGGGACCGCGACACCGATGAACTGGTGATAAATGACAATCTCAGAAAGAAGATCAAGAACAAGGTTCATTTGAGGTCCCTTTTTTCTTTTGATCATGCTCGCTCCGCCGCTAACTCCGTACATCTTAGACTGGTTAATGCTCCCCATATCGAGGCTGCAGAGATCGTCCAAAAACTCACTTATCGAGATGAAAAGACTCTTCGACTGTCGCTGTTCTCGTTGCAGAAATTCATCAAAGTATGTCATCCATCCTCTCTGTTCATCAGCCCAACCCACAGTGCCTCTAGGAAGAAACTTTCGCTCAAGAGTTTCTAAATCGTGATGGCCTTCAAGCCCTCGTCCAAGTCATCTATACTGAACACGGAAATACTCTCGCAGTACGTCTTGCCTAGTCTATTTCTCAGTGGTACCCGTCCTCAGACAATTCTCCAACAAGTACGCACTCTCGTCGGTGCAAAATCTGATGGACCTGGAATATGGTTGGTCTACGCTCAACGACGAGTTCATCTCCAAAATAGTGCAGATTCTCGCGTCACCTCATTCCCTGATCAATGTCTGTCGACCTGCGACAGCAATCCTGAAGAAGTTTGTCGAAGCTGACCCCGCAAATGCACCAGGTCCTGTCATGGCTAGTTCGAGTAGGAGTCCACCTCAGTTACCACCAGATTCAGTCTATAGGTTCGGATTCCAGTGTGTGTTCGAGCAGATGCAAAGGGGAAAGGGATCTTTGGAGACCGTCATTAATCGTCTAGGAAGCGCCGACACTGCGATGGCATTGAACAGGTATGTACCATCCTTGAGTGTTGCCATAGATTCACTGACTCATTGTTCTTCCAGCTTGATGTTGATAAACTCACTTTTGTCTCATGTGGATGATGTCAGATGGGATGAATTTATTTCTGAACTTGAACAGCTGAATGTCCGAAAAGCTGTTATCGTAGGTCAAATCTGCACCCACGTTTATTGACAAACTGAAAGGTTCCTACAGCGTCTCATGTCATCTCATGTCATCGACGACTTGACATCCTGTATTCTGGACTTTCAAGCAAACATTATTCGCGTAACTTACCGGAAGAAGACAACATTGGTGGAGCCCCAGGCGGAACCTACGCACGACTCTTTACTTCAGTACATCTGGGACAGCAGCAAGCTTCATGAGGAGGTTGATCCAGATGGCCAAGTAGTCAAATGGAAGAAGCTCGGATTCAGCAGTGAGAATATTATTGAAGAGTTCCAGGAAGTCGGCCTTCTTGGCCTCGATTGTCTGTCGAACTTTGTCCAGAACGACCCAGAATTCTTTTCCAAGGTATTGCGCATGGTTGGATTTTTAGAGAGGTTTTGCTCAGATTAGACACCAGATCGTTCTCGAACAACTAAGCCGACCTGAGGAACGCCGTTGTCCGATAGCCAGGGCATCCAATGAGATTGTTGAGCTCCTTTCCGAACACTGGGCTATCTTCGCACCAGCCTGTGCATATATCTTTTCTTACTCGATTACTTCAGAAATTTGACAAGTCCCCCAGATTCGACGCCGACAACCTTCCAGCCATTTTTCCTCAATTTCTACAAAGTTCATACGTTGGCAATGCATTTCTTTTTGCGGATGTGGAGCGAAAGTGGATCTGCTCGTGGTGATTTTGGTCGGGTTGTTGCGCTAACCCGAAGCCAGTAGGTCCGCTGTCTCGCCGTTTGGTCCACACTCTGACAAGTCATCGTCATCAAAAAGGGTCAAAGTAGCGCTACAGCGGGAGAATACGAAACCATGGCATGTACTTGAACAGGACTTCATGGAATACGAGTATCGCGCGGTCCGGGATCGTCAGATGCAAGAACTAGAGGCCGAGGATGATTTGTTGAGCAAGGTGCCGGTCCGGTACGTGCGTCATCCTGCAAGCTCGGAGCACTGTGCTCATGTGAAACAGGAACCTGAAGGAGAAGCTTATGAGGGAATCTGCAGAGTTTGTTCGCCAACAACGGGTACAGTGTTTATTGCAAGGTGCCTGGTTCATCAATGGTGTTTCGCCGGCACACACAGGGACCCTCAAGCGGCCCAATGCACCGTGGAGGTTTATTCGCTTGGTAGGAGCCCATCCATTGTTCACCTTACTCCGTGCTCATAGGAGGCTTTTAGGATAATGGCTACAAGTATTTGCACTACGTGGACAGTCCTACCAAATTCGAAGTTCGAAGCGGATTGGAGGATCTTCCGGATCGCATTGAAATTGCCGCTATCAGCCAAATTGCGACCGGTACATGCATGCCACCTTCAAGCGCTGTACATAATCACGTCGATCTGCCTACCTCCCCGACTCCATCCCCACTCTCCTTCTCGTTGTTGACTTCGAACGAAGGATCGTTGGCGGATGAAATTGCCACCGACCAGTCAGCATGGGCAGATTGGACGGATGGCTTGAACATGCTCCGACGAGATAGTGGACATGTCACTTCTGACGAGACTGCTGGTTACATCAAAGCGCTCACGGAGATTGGCCTGAAAATCAAACTGCTCGGTACGTATTCATCCTCTACCTTGTTGGTACTCTTGGGGCTCAATGTATCTCCATCGCAGACCTTACGGGCGAAAAAGTCGATATACCCAGTGGACTGGCGGCCGGTCCTCCTCCCTCTAACACAGACTTCTTCTTCTCCGACCTGCTCTAAATGTTTGTAAAGGCTAATTGTAATTCATGTCTCTGGTATGTAAGGATGTTGCTTCGAGCAGGTTGGCACAATCCAAGATGGTAGTAAGACCAAGATTCTACTATTAGTCGCTCGTAGAGCTCGCTACAGTACGTCTCATGGAAAGTATATTGAAGACAACGTATGGGAGTGTACGCAGTTGATGCAGCGGTGAGTCAGTGATATAAGATTGCAGTTGATGCGGGTTACAGGAGGGATATCTTAAGATATGGGGTGTGATGTTGTACGGGGGTTGAACCCGTAATATAAAGAAATGAGTGCTGTGAGTTGGATCATGCTGGAGATGAAAAGTTCGCCAACTGCGAGGAAAAGCGAGGAAGCGACAAGGACAAACGGACAAGGATGCAGCACCTTAGTTCACGAGGCCGTTCGCTACGTAATTCTGCTGTGGGTGTGAAGCCGCGTACTCGTCGCCAGCCTTGAGAAGGGGGACAAATATGGCGTATGGGTCCTTAAAGTCGTTATGAACCACGTTCACGAGGTAAGAGTTGTTCATGATATCCATGACGAGCTTGCGTGATGGTGAACCAGCATCGTATACGTAGGCCCATTTGAAACCCAGCTCAAAGGCCTCGTCCTGGGATGAGGTCAATAAGGGTCAGGATGAATTATGCACAGATACGGACCTTCCATGCCATGAAGCTGATAGCCTCGACGATGGTGGGTTGAATGATCTCCTTGTTGGGGAAAACACCCCACGTGACGGCATTTGGCCCGTCTGATTGGGTGTTTGTCCGTAGGTCGCCTTGCTTGTTAATGACATAATAAGTCATGTTGGGGTCGAGCTCAATCTGGGATATAAGCGACTCTAACAAGTCTCCGTTCACGAAGAACTCCAGATATGCCTACATGCAAGATCATCAGTCTCCCTTGCTCCACATAAACGATCTGCTGACCTTTTGATAGACATAACCATTTCTTGGACCCCAGCCAAACTTCGGATCGTCACTCCTTGCCCCATTAACAGCAGGTTGAGAGTTGATGGTCAAGAAGCCGAGCCGGTTGATCCTCGCCAGATCTGAAGCGATAACAGAGGTCTCTGATAAAGCTGGCTGATCTGACCAAGGAAGTGCTGCAAGTTGCTTCTCGCAGAATCGAGCGAAGAGATCAGCAATATCAGAAAAGGATTTCGGCTCGCCCCAAAGCTTCAGACCTTCCTCTCTCTGTGTTGATGGAAAGAGCTCAGCAATGCTCAGGAGACACGTATGACCTACGCACCGTTTGCTTCAACGAGACACCGTAGCCATCCAGTTCACCGTATGCAGGACTCCGAGAATCACCGAAACGTCCGTTAGGGAACTCATCCCAGTTCTCAGTACGCGACAGATAAGACTTGGTCCTGTTTGCCCAGAATATTGGTCGGATGTTCTCTTGTCGACGATTTGGTGTGAGGGACTATGTACAGGTTCGAGTTAGAATCAATGTGGAGTGGGATCGACAACGTACCTGTCTCCATGGCAGGGGCTTGACGGTCTCGACTCGCGGGACCAAGTTGAGCTCCTCAAGTAACATTTTGGTACCCTTCTCCAAATTCATGGTGTAAAAGTGAAGGCCTTTGATTCCCAGGTCTGCATCGAGAATTTTGCGGCACATCTCTGCGACCAGCTTTGTACCTATCTCTCTGACTTTCTCGTCGTTGCTTTTATGGGGCTCCAAGGCATCCATAAATAACTGAGGAATTTTGGTCTTCGCCAGGCTTGTTGCCTTCAAGAACCCATTCCAAGTTTGGATAGGAGCAATGCCAGGAACGACGGGAACAGTTATTCCCGCTGCTCTGACAGCCTTGACCCATTCGAAAAAGAGTTCGACGTCGTAGAACATCTGTGTGAATATGAAATCGACACCCTCCTCCACCTTCTCCTTGAGATACTTCATCTCGAGCTCACGCTCATCTGGCGGGAGAAGTTGAAATTGAGGAAAACCGGGGACTGCTATGTCAAAATAGTCGCCATATTCCTTATGGATATGTTTGACGAGATCGACTCCGTGGACGAAACCATCCTCGACGGCTTCCCACTCATCTTTGCCTGCGGGGGGGTCTCCACGGAGAGCAAGGACGTTACGACACCCGTACTGCTTTGCTTCCTACGCCATTGTTCTGAGTCGCGGAGACGGAATTAGTGACATTTCGAACATAACGTACTCGGAGGGCGATGTCGACCTTTTCCTTTGGCATGTTGGTGCATGTCAAGTGCATGCAAGTCTCGATGCCAAGGAGACCCTGACATGTCTTTACCATTTCCGATGTGAGATCAGACGTTCGACCACCAGCATTCCTACGACCAGGTGAGCAGCACCCACAAGACGGGGAGAAAGGAGACTTACCAAGTAATATCAATAAATTCGGGGCCTAACACCCGCATGCGTTCTATGCGATCGAGCAAGTTTTGGAGACCCTAGAAAAGAGTGAGGACGATGAAACACGTGTTATCGAGAGATGGCGAGTCAACGCACCTGAGCTGTCCTCGGAGGGAAGTATTCGAAAGACCACCATATCTTGCCCTCTTTTGTGGACTGCTCAATCTTTTTGCTGATTTTCATGGTGGGAGCGAGAAGAAAGAAAGGATCGTGAGGGAATGGGGGAGAAAGCACAAGCGAGGGGATTTCGACTCTGGGTATTTTCTCGTGATCGGACTTGCTGGTTCACATTGCTTCAATCGACATCACGTGACACTCAAGAGACCCACAATGACTCTCTTCTACTCTGCTGTTAATCAGGATGGCGGCAAGACCAACTTGAAGGGACTGATTACCATGCCGTGCAAACACCGGATGTGGGATGCTGCCATCACACACTGGACTTAGATCCCTCATTCAATAGTAACTCTGTTGTCCATTGACATGCAGAAAATCTCTCGGACCACACTTTCCAATATTTGACTTGGCCACCGATGCCAGTCAAGAAGGCAAATTCTCTGAGGAGACTCTGTTTACTCGGCTTTTGAAGAACTAGGCTTATCCCTCGTCCGACGCCGCATCATCCATTGACAATCAGTGGCAATATCTGCCGAGTCGCACAAATGGATCTTTGTCTGCTCGATAAATGATCAATGACCTTGCTTGTTTTGTAAGAGGACAAGACAAAGCTGGTGTGGTTTCTCCACCTTGCTGCTTCGTGGTTAGATTGACAGCACGTGACTTATCCGACGCGTTGTTTGGTCCATTGTTTGGTTGTGGTTGAACATTCCTCTCTTTCGAGTTTTGCTAAGTTACCATTTTACGCTCATTAACGTCCTGCCCACCCAGTGTATATATCTGGGATTTACGATTTGACACGACTATCCACCTACAATGCGTTTACTCAAGAGATTCTTTTCAATTGGTAGCAGAAAATCCAAGAAGCGGTCGGCGGGGGATCCTTGCATCGAATCTCTCCCAGATCCTATCCAGGAGCACCTCGGGCCATGCCAGATCGACGATACAGAGGCAGCAGTCAATCGCCTATTACGTTCTTCGTCTGCGCGACATGCGGCGGAACCACAGATTGGCCTTAGCTCCCTGCCCCCACTCCGTAAGTTCGTCCGTAACCATTCGTTGCTCCTGGTTCAATCGTGATATTTGTTTATTCAGCGCATCCCATTGACTTGGTCATTCCTCATCCAAAGTCATCGTCTACAACCCTCGCTAGTGTTTCTGCTCGTAGCACCTACTCTGTTACCATCCGCGGTCGGACCGTCCACAGCCGTACCGAGTTCCCAAATGCGTACCCGCCAATGGATGCGAGCTTCACCCCCAAACGGTCACTCACTGACTCGGCCCGCCGTCGTTCCAAGAGTGTGCCCATCACGCCGCGAGACAAGAGTCGTCTCCTGCTTCTCCGTCAGGACCCTTCTGTAGCAAGTCTTTTAAACCATTACGATGACGAAGGACACCTCCACTCTGCTCTCTTCTCCAACACCCCTTCCCCCCAAAAGCAGGGACGCGTTCAAAGGCGTCGCACAGGGTCCACTTTGCGACAGTTGCTTGGACATCCATCCTCACCAGAGTTAAGAAACAGCAGCACAGAGGGTGACATATCCTGGGCAGAAAAGTTTCTTGGGTCAGAACCAAATACATTCTGTTGTCCCCCAGATACTGATGAGACACTCAGTGAAACCGATGACAATTCCTCAGTATCCTCCATTGGCCCTCGAACCCCTGCTGACACACATTTTATTCACACTCATTCCATTGATGACAAAACTGCGCTCTCCATTGAATGCGATACCTCAGCCGCCAATCACCGCACTTTCTCCTCGCTTGAAGTTGAACTCAGTGACTCCACCGACCTTGCACACCCACAAGCACTCGATTCGCCGTACGGGAACTCCATAACACCCCAACGTGCCTCTCAGATATTCGGATTCCTTGGTGACAAGAAAAGAGTTCACGATGGTCCGGTTTCGAGGCTTCCACAGCTCAAGACGACTACACCCCAACCTCGACACTTTTCGACCGACTCCACTATTAGCGATACCAAACACTCCCATATTCCTCTTCCCCGTCGCAACAGCGCCCATATCCCCCAAGCTACTTCACCTGTTAATCAGCGACGTTTCTCTCTTGCCTCTGATGCGAGCAGGTCTCCTTCGCCGTCACCTGCTGCAATATTTTTGCCACTGCAGCCCGAGGATGAAGAATCTACACTCCCACAATCTGCCATTTCCCAACACACAGGACAAAGCAGCCGCGGTCCTCGCGAACCCCGATCCCCTTCCAAAATACCCTCGCGACAGAGTACAGGGCCTGTGTCAGTTTCGTGCGATGTCAACGACTCTTACCACGTGACGGAGCGGCCTCTATCCATGCAGTCCGTCTTAGGTGAGAAGTCGAACACTGATAACGAACACATTTATCTTGCCATCGCCCGGTTACGTGAAGTGCACTCTCAGATACCCAAATTGAGAAGTGCATCAAGTTCTTCAAGTAGTTCTGTGGGGTCGAAGCACGATCCCGCTATCAAATCTCCTTGCCGACATCCTCTCTCTTTGCAGCCCGGAGTCCAGATAAAGCCTAGGCCCATTGAGGCTGAGCTTCCGGTGGGCGTTGCACCTTATGGCAAGGAGAATAATACGCCATCTCGCCTTCCTCAACCTGTCACCCCAGTTCGACCGTTTGGGCTCCATTTACATCACCTGCGCGAGCCACCCTCCCCAACGTCTTCGTCAGAGCTGTCACCAGTCGCAAAGCAAATGATGGCTAATCTGAGACAACAGCGAATGCACGCCCGTCAGCGGGAAAGACAGGCAGGAAGACTGGGCAGCAGTCAGAGTAGGATTCGGTATTGAGATCGGCGCACACTTGTTTCTTCCTCGTCTCCCCACGCGATATAGCTTTGGCTTTTAGTGAAGGACGCTTCAATAATTCGCGATGTATTTAAATTTTCACTCGTTCTGTTCGACTGTGCTTTTGTTGTTTGCTCTGCGTTACCCCACACTAGGTGCTACTCTCTTACCGGCGTAATTCACTTGATTCCTTGTTGGTCAACCACATAAGTCACGGCTGTGATATTTGCGTTCTTCTTTTGGTTGACCCCTTTTTGAAACTCAGTGGGTAGCAGCACCACTGCACCAGTACAGCAGATCTGACGAATAGTCTATACTATGGCTGTGTTTGGTGGCCTCTGCAATTGCCATGAGCATTTGAGAGAGATAGCGTCGTGACTGGTGAAGTAGTGGCCTATCAATTGATAAGAAGTGACAGCTCGGCGTTTGAAAGACGCGTGAGAGGTGGCACGAGGGGCCCGGAACTCGCCCAACAAGGTGCAACTTCCACAGCAGTCTTTATCACCCTCCCAGCTTCAGCATAGTAAGCTCTCACAGGAGACTCGGTGTCGCGATACATTTCTCGAACAGGCATTGTGCTGTTTTCCAGCTGTCTTTTCAGATTAGGGACGTACAAGATGATCCAGCCGTATGGAGCTGTAGATACGGGAGTCCGAGACGTTCACAGCGTGGATCCTCGCGTAGAGCATAGCGAGGGCTCTGCTTTGCTCGGAGGTGAGGCTGTCCCGAAACCGGGACAAGGTCATGCGAGCATTATTAGCTCTGTCAGTAACCTGTCAAACACAATCATTGGTAGTGGTACGTCAGTTCCGTCTTGTTGGCTATCTTGTTGTAAAGTGATAGACGGTCCCAATCCCTAGGCATGCTGACATTCCCTCTGGTCAGCTTCCCGTTTTCTCCGCACTAAAAGATGTATACTTAGGTAGCGGATACATCCTTTAGGCCTTGGCCTCTGCGGGTATCGTTCCAGGAATGATCACATGCGCATTCTCTGCAGCAGCTGGCGGCTTTGGCTTGTACCTGCTCACTCGCTGTGCACGTTTTACCCCTCACCGGCAAAGTTCGTTTTTTGCTGTTGCGCAGATCACATTCCCTCAGGCAGCTATTTTCTTCGATGTCGCCATTGCCATCAAATGCTTTGGCGTCTCTGTCAGGTATGCGTTGACCGAGAACGAATAGGAAACATTGTCATATCAATCTTTCTCCAGTTATCTCATGATTATCAAGTCGTTGATGCCCAACGTGGCTGCATCAATATACCATGACTTGACTCCTACGGACACAAATCCTCCTGGATGGGTTTTGTCCGGTCGCAACTGGATTACGCTCATTATGTTGCTACTTGCACCCCTTTCGTTCCTTCGCAAGCTAGACAGCCTTAGACACACAAGCTACATTGCAATGTTCTCCGTCGGTGAGTTACCCGTCTGGCTGTTTTTCATCGCTCAGTGTTGACCGAGGCATGTTTTTGCAAGTATACTTGGTCATCATCGTCGTTACGTGTTATTTCCAACCTCTAGAAGATGCTCCGCCAATGGGCGAAGTCCATTTGATCCATTTCACACCCGGGTTCGTGACCACGTTCCCTGTGCAAGTGTTTGCATACACGTGCGCACAGAACGTATGACACACTTTTCGTTGATTTTGGCACGGTGTTGATGATAACGTAGATATTCCCCATCTATAATGAGCTACGGACTAACTCGCAAGAGCGCCTCAACACGGTCATTGGCATATCCATCGGAGGGGCTATGATCACCTATGAGATCATTGCAGTATTTGGTTACCTGACCTTTGGCTCCAATGTCGGTCCGATCTGTTCTTGCTAACGTTTTAGCTAATCGTGCCGCCTGTATTAGGTTGGCGCGAACATTGTTGCGATGTACCCATCCACCTCGTTGTTCGTTGCAGTTGGACAATTGGCCATTGTCATCCTTATTACATTCTCCTATCCCCTGCAGGTGCACCCATGTCGCAACTGCTTAGACAAGATTTTCCACGGAAGGACCCTCGTTAAGCGGACATTAGGAGAAGGCGAAGAGGACTTGGACGAGCATGCGGGTGGAGAGATGACGATGTTGAAGCATGCACTCCTCACTGGAGCCATTATCTTGCTCGGCTTCACCATTGCTTACAACATGGACAACTTGCAGTTGGGTAAGCAATCTGAGAGTGCTTTCCGATATCTTTGCACTGATTCGCTCACATGGGCAGTTCTCTCATTCGTCGGGTCCACTGGGTCGACAACGATATCTTTTATTCTTCCAGGACTCTTCTTCTGGAAGGTGAGATGTTCCCATGCGTGCGTTCCTTATCACTGCGGTCCTGACGTATTGCACAGCTGTCCAAGGAAGACCCGAGCGTGAGTCGGTTGCTGAGCAAGGGCGCGCTGGCGCTGACTGTCTACGGATGCTGCATCTTCGTGTTCTGGTACGTACTAGTAGTGCACTGGCGAGGTGGAGGCGTCGCTAACGGGAGTCACGCAGCCTCGGGTTTAACATATACCAAGTTGTCTACCCATCGTTGACGGAGGGACTATCACACTGATCTTGTGCATGTATTTCGATATATTTACAATAGTAATACAATGAAGCTTGTGAGCGCCAAAAGCGCTGAGTTCCCACGAGCGGGGGAGGAGAGAGGTGTGGGTGTGGATTGTTGGCTTTGATAGTCGTCCCCCTAGACCTACGGATGCATCCACACTTACATTAGACCTCCTCTTTCTTTCTTTTCCCTCCACGACGACCTCACGTTTACTGCGAATCTTTATTGGAACGTCCCTCGTGAGTTTCGCTCTCAAATCAGCCCACATCGACTCCACAATTCTCGTCTTTCTCTCGTTCGTTGCTCATGGCATCAGTACTTCCTGTCTCTCCAGGTCGCGCGCCAGCCTTGATTACCGTTCTTTCATCATCCACCACCATGTCGTCTTCCCCGCCCTCCATCATCCCCATGGCCTCCACACCAAACATTTCCAATCAAGATCTCCATTCGTCACTGTTTCCTCTTCCCTCCTCTACTCTTGACGCCGCAAGCCTCCAGTCACCCTCTCGCTCTGATTCAGAACCCTTGGCTGATTCCGACTCCACTGGTAGCGCCAATTCCAGCGCTCTCCCTGACGTCGATCCTCAAATCGTCGAGGCCCTCAAAAGTAAAGATAGGATATATGTCCTGAAGCTCGGCGAGCAGATGGAAAGTTTAATTAACGATCACAGGTTTGTTTTTTTCCCCCCGTTTTTCCCTGCAACTTTCCCTGGCAGCTGCGTCTCCCGCACCGTGAGACGTCACTCTTTGCCTTCCCCTTTCTACTCAACAACGCGGACGATCTCCGGGCGTTCTCAACGCAGTCGCTGACGACATTAATTTGGCAGGTCTCGCATCGATCTGATGCCCAACACCTCTTATCAAAGACTTCTCGTGCACAGATGCTCCACCTATTATAGGTTGGCGCCGGAAACCGACTCTATTACCAAAGTCATTAGTGTATCACTCACTTCGGAGAGCAGAATGTGAGTAATGCACAGCGCGCGACTCAGCAATCCTCGGATGCTCACGCATTATGTCGCTAGTCCCGCTCGCCGTATTGCAGAGCTTGTCCCCGCCCAGTCACCCACACAACCCACGTTTAAAATTATGCGTCGATCTCCCACCGACCGCCAACGCCCCAAACCCCATTCACAAGCTGGCTCTGTCGCCGGTGAAGATGCTGAGCTCTCGGACCCAGAACCATCCGAGGCTGGAAGCCTGGGTGGGCGGAGTAATGCCACCGGGAGCAGCAAGAAGCATAAAACAATTGCCGAACGAGAAGCTGCTTATAACGAGGCTCGTTCCAGGATATTCATGGACTTCAACGAGAAGGAGAGGGGAAAGGAAAAGGATCTCAGCGCTAGTTCTTCTACTGTTAGTCTCACGTCAGGTTCAGTGACAAGTGCAGGTGAAACGAGCAGCACGGGCGATATAGACGACTCGATAAGCTCGCCGACAACAGAGAGCGAATGGTCTGGGCCAGTCGTACGAGACAAAAAGGATGGCCGCCGTTCCAATGGTTCATCGTCGAGGAGTCTCCGCTCAACTGGACCAAGCTTCAATGGGTCAAATAGTTCTCGTGGTTCGAGAGCTCCCTCTCCGTCATCTTTCAAATACCCCACGTTGTATGAGCCCTCACCGGCTGCTGTACCTTATGACCTATCACAGGCTCCAGCTCAGGCTCCAGGCTATGGTAACCCATATATGTACGCATACCCACAACCAAACCCCCCTGCGCCGAATTACATCCCCCCCTATCATTACTATGCAACATACCCTTACCCTCATCCTCAGAACTCCCTTCAGAACACAGATACTGGCAGTTCTTCCAATCAAGTTGACGTTTACCCATCTCAACAACCACCTCCACATCAGGGGGTTTATGTTCCTTATCCATGGCATTCGCCACCTCCTGCTCACCCTCCTACTCAGCATCGACCTCTCCCCGCTCCTAGCCCTCCCATTGCTCCCCCTGCTTCCCAATTTTCGGCTTACACAGCACCCGTCCCACCCTATGGACCCTACCCGATGCCTTACTATCCTTCCCCTTCAATGCATCCCATGCAAACGTCTTCCTCTCCAGTTCTGAATCAATCGCATTATTCTCCTGAATACAATGGTGCACACGACCCATATGCTCCCAGCCGCCCGTACCCCGGGGCTATTGGTCAACAGTCTCCCACAATGGGACTTAAGCCCAGAGGTGCTCCGCCTGCTCGGAGTGCGTGGAGTTATGGTCCTGGGATAGGTATGGGTGGATTTGGAGTAAACGGGAACACTAGCAGGCCCTGTGGAGGTGGCGAGATTGTGGGACCGCGCTTGAGCTCAACGGTAAGAAGACATCCTGGAAACTTGAATGGAAGTGCTGGTGCTAGAACACCAGCTAGTGCCAGTGACGAGGCGTCGTCTCAAGCCGTGAGTTGTCCCTCACGGCTTCATCATATCATGCATCCCTGACTTGTCTTCCGGCAAATCGACTCCGCGATCTATATCTTTCTAGTCTTCTTCTACGTCGTCATCTTCACGGAGAACGTATACGTCAACGTCATCACAACACCCTCTTCCCGCAAGACCTGATTGGGCTGTCGGTCTTAAGCCTCAGCCTACTTTGCACCCTACTCATAGGCATCATGAACATCCTTCAAACTCTCGAAATATGTCCCCTGCTCGTAGCAATGGACAACGAGCACAGCAAATTCCACCTCCACTTCAGTCGACAGACTTCCCGCCGCTCACAGTGAATGCTGCGGCGGAGAAACGCATGCCAGTAGCGGGAGTGTGGAACAACTCGTCATCTACCCGCTCTATACTCATGTCAGGGAATAATGTGTCAGGCAATGCTCTTGCGAATCATTCTAGTCCTACTTTGGGGACTACAGCTACCAACTCAACCAGCAAGCTGGACGAGTTTGAGGGTACACCCGAACGGCCGTCCGCGAAGGGCAATGAAAATCTTGGCCCCAAAGGCGCCTGGAAGCCCGCTGGTGCGGTACAGAATCGCAGTCCAATCCCACAAGACAGAGCCGACAAGGACAAAGAAAGACTGCGCGGAGAGGCTGTCGCCAACGCGATATTGGTCGACAAGGTTGCTTTGCTCTCAGTCGAAGACAATGATAGTGAAGGCCCCGTGAACGTAGTCAATGGTTCCGTTCCCGTGGCATTGGCCACTTGATAGACTTGGGGTAAGGATTCGATCTTTGCGCCATGTTTGCAAAATATTGAAAACGCCCTGCTTGATCTTGAAACAGCGTCTCAGGAAAGCAGTGCGGTGTGTCGCCATGTCAACGCTGTTGATTTTGTGGCTTGTAGCACGCAGGGACTGGACTGTTTTTGTTCTTCAATACAACTAGATATATAATAAAATGTCTGTAAACATATAATAAACCCGTTTTCGAGGCGCAGCATTAATGTACATTAGGCTGCTCAAATCTCACGTGTGTTTATTTCAAAGGCTTTTGCCAAATGAACGTTCACTGCCACACCTTGTCCGTGTGATCATGACCACGCGTTTGCGCCATAGGACACACGCGGAAGAGGAGGATGCATCTGCCTTGAAACTCGGAGCTGGTGCGTACAACTCCATCGATGTTTCCACCGTTTCGATCGTCTTACTGTAACTGCTGCAGAATTTAACAATGCTGGTTGCTTGCTCATCTCGGAGGTCAAGTACCTGCTCGAAAACAGGGACAAGGACGCGCCCGATACTGCGTACGTGCCAACGATCGCTCTATGCCGTTTTCTCGAAGCCAACCGTTCCTTTTTTTCCCGATCTTGATAGTGTCTACAACAAAACGCTCGAGTACGTCAAGACGTTTGCCAAGTTCAGCACGACCGACTCGGCCAGCGCCGTTCGCGAGTAGGTCGTTTATTCCAATTTATGTTATTTTCGCGTGTGTGTACGTGCGTGTTGGTGGTGTTTTTTTTTTGTTGTTGTTGGATAACGTCGTTTCAATTGGTCGAGTCCGCTTCTGACGAGAATAAAGGACGCTTCGTCGCGAGCCAGCCCTGACGCAATTTGAGACGGCTCAAATCGCCAATTTGTGTCCAGCCACCGCAGAAGAGGCCAAGAGCGTCATACCGAGGTGAGTCGGCACCGACGCGCGTCATGCGGACGACTTGTTCGCTCATTCCGGCTCACTTTTGCTAGTCTCGTCAAAATCGACGACGATCGATTACAGGCTCTCCTTGACGAAATTCAAACCATGCGCAAGTTCCAGTCATGATTCTACATTGCAATGTGTATCTTTGGCGACATTGTATCAAATAGTAAACCTAATTCGGTGCCGCGTCTCAAGTCCGGTGTGATCCCTTGGACTCTTGGTGTCCACATGTCTTCCCAATGACTATCCTTCCATGTCTTCCAGTGCCGGTTTACCGATGTTTTCTTCCTCTGAGTCGCTCTCCTCTCCAAGTGGTGGTTCGTCCTTAAGTTCTTTGATGTTGGTAATATCAAAACGCTTGCTCTCCCTGAAGGGCTTGGGTCGTCGCTTGACGTCTTTCTTGACGACTGCAGTTGCAGGAATGATGCCCCTCGGATTCAAGTACAATAAATCGTTCCCCTCGTAATTGTCCACGTATCGAATCCAGGCGTCAAATCTACGTATTCTGTCAATCGAGCCCATCGCATCGCCCCCGTTAAAAGAGCACGTACATGCCATACCGGTCCTCTGTCGTACGCATGTCTTCGTAAATAAACTTTTGCTTGAATGTGTCGATCGTCTCTCGGTATTGCTCAAAGTCGATTGGCGGACGAAAGTCGACATGAGAGCCGTCATACTTTTCCCGCTCGTTGACAGTTGTCACCTTTTTGTTGTAGGAATCGAAGATGGGGTACTCGAGCAGCAACCCTAAGGCCGGCATTTTGGGCACGAGGACCACTCGGGGCCCGTAGAGCTTGAAAAGGTTTGAGTAACATGGATGCCGCGAAAGTGGTGAGACCCATACTTCGTCGATTATATCGGCGGGAGTTCCGGTCCGATAGGATAGGACAAGGGCAGACATCATTTTACGCTTTTTCCGAACTACGATTAGAGGATGATCATGATAGTCGCGGCCGAACCTACGATCTAAGCTGACTTGAATACACAACGCGAGGGTTCCCATATCACACTGGGAGACATACCTGGTGTAGCATGAAACTTTGTCCATGAAAGAGCACACTGATCCATTCCGTATCACCGTAAACCGCGGGGTCAGCAATCTTTTCGGAAAAAAAAAAAAAAAAAAGATTGAGTCGACAAAAGCCTGTAATATTGGGAAGAACCTTACTTGAATCTTTATCATGTTACGTTGATTGCTACGATCAGGAAAGTCACGACCGACTGTGAAGTTGTGAAAGTTGTGAGTGCCCTCGAATTTTTTTGCAGTGGCCCGCAACTTGTCAACATCTTTGGCGTTGACCCTCCATTGTCGCTTCCGAGCGAGGTCTTCTTCCGGACTGGAAGAATCAACACCTGGAAAATCCCAAAAGGGATGTTGCGGGATATCACCAGGGGAGCCCCGTGAGGCGACCGCGGCATGTTGGCTACGCACAAACGCCGAGTTCGGTTTGGGCGGGATCAATAGATAGGAAGGGAAGAAATAAGTATATTTGCGGCTATCGCAAGATCTGTTGACACTGGTGAACACGACGTGCAAAAAGTCTGAGGAGAAGAAAATCGTACAGCCGTGCATTGAATCCGCCCTGAACTCGAACCTTTTTTCGCCGATGTTACTGTTGGACTCGACTCACGGGCCAGTGTACTTACTTTGCCCCAGACACGTATTTCTGGCGGGAGTTCTTCGTTAACACGAGAAACCCAGTCTTTGATGCCAGGAATGTTGACGATCAACTTCATGGACACGACATTGCCTGCAGCGTGGACGCCTGCATCTGTTCGAGCGGCTCGTCCGAGATTGACCTGTAAACCGCACTTAGTTTGACAACCAGCGGGTGTGGACGTTGAAGCACTTTGGTGGGATCGTCGGCATTGTCATTGGACACGGCTCCTGCACGAACCAAGGCGTCAAATAAGACACCCTCGATCGTCCTCACATTCGGTTGACTTGGATCGACAAGTAAAGATCTCAGGGACACCGTTCTACGTTTCACGAAGCGTGCAAGTATCGTACGCACATTTGCATGCCGCTGCACCCGGTCCCACAGAAGCCAAGGAGCAACGCCGTCATGCGTTTCGGCAACCTGGGCGGTTTGGGTCCCTCGTCTTCCTCGTTCTTGGGCGTCTCCGAGGGCCCGGCATGACGGGGCCCACGACGCCGACCGACGTTTTTTGTCTGTTTCTCCTTTCCTTTTCGCGATTTCGCCCACCCGGCGGCGTCCCGTCTTCCAGGGTGCTTTTCGTGACTGCTGGATTCGGGCGGAGTGACATCCCTCTGGATGTCGATGGCGTCGGGTAATGCCACCTTTTCTTCTGAAGCGGGGTTATCCTGTTCAAGTCTCGCCCGTTTGAGTGGCTCGGATGAGCTGGGTTTCTCGAGGAACAGTCTCTTGGGCCCGGAGGGCGTGTCTGGTGTCATGGACATGTTTCTAGGATACGGCTTTCACGGTCATCGACAACGAGATACGAGTCGCACGATGCAGACGGGCACATACCGGCAGTGATTGAGGATGTGTAAACAGGTGATCTTTGCATCTCCGTGGCGAAAACAAACGAAGATACCTCATTTAGCAGCCTCAGTCGGGTGGGGTTCAAGCAAAGTGTGATATGTACAACTATGTAATAAACAAAGGACTCTATCGGATGTTACATCGTGCAAGCGCCAGGATGAATCACGCCTTTGGACACAAATCAACCACTGCTTCTTCGCACGCGCGATAAGTGTCGACGAGCTGGTCATACACCTTTGTCAATTCACTCTTGGGCTCAGCGACAAGCCGCATACGCTCGACGTCTCCGTAGCTCATCTCCTCAAAGGTTCCTGAACCTCCGTTTTGTTGCTTCCACCAGGCAAACTTGGCGAGAATGGCACCACCGGTTCCGGCAGCCTCCTTGGATTCAGCGACGTACACACGGATACCGAAGAGATCCGCTGCGAGCTGTCGGATAGTCTGGTTGGCAGAGGAGCCTCCAGTGACGACCATCCTCCGGAGAGGGGGCGAGTTCGGTGGGAGGATAGCGGCTATGCGGGACTTGATGGACAAGAACTGGGACTCGAGGATGGCTCGAGGATGCGCTTCTAAGGGTATCGAGTCTACGGGGATGGGATGGGTATGTTTGGTCGTGAACAGAAACTCGCCATGAACGTTCGGGGGTATTATTTCTGGAAGAGGAAAGTAAAAGCCGAGATAGCCGTTATTCCCCACAGGTGTGCTTTCCACGAGCTGGTTGTATTTTTCCCAGTCACGGTTGGCATGTCTATCGCGGACGTGTTCTCGGGCGAGAGCGCCGTTTTTGTAGCAGAGCATGACTATCTTGGCATCGATAGTGGTTGGATGAGAGAGAAGGTGGGAAGTGGTGGGACGCTTTGGCGGGGTATCTGCAGGGGGGATGGAGAGCAAGAGTGTGGTGGAAGTTCCAAGGGAGAGAAGTGCATCACCGGGTGCAGAGAGGGCGGCGACGGTAGCTGAGTTGTCCCCGGTGAAAGGGGCGATGAGGCATTCTGGGAATTCATGAGGAGAGGGATATTGTTGGTGGACGGGGGAGGCTTACCAGGACTGAATCCCCATCTTAGAACCCACCAGTTGGAAATTTTTCCCAGGACAGTTCCACCAGGCACGGGCTGGGGACCAATCTTTGAGCGGAGGTCGGGACCACCGCAGACATCTAATAACGAATCGACCCACTTACACGTCATGACATCCATGAGATTCATGCCGCTGGCGTCGGATATCTCGATGGGAGCGACGTAACCAAGGAACAGGGATGGCATGAAGGAAGAGACCAACGAGATGCGGGCCGAACGCTTGTATGCGTCGGGTTTCAACCTGCGGATCTGGCGGTGGAGATGAGAGTGTGTGGGAGAGAGAATAGAGAGGATGCGTACGCGGGCAATCTGAGGACCTGTGAAGCGCTCATAGGCGCGAGAGCCAGTGAGGTCGGCGAGGCGCTGTGGACCACCCGCGGCGGATTCGAGGTCGGCGCAGTCCTTGGTGGTAGAGGAGTCTTGCCAAATGGGGGCATTGGGGAGCGCAAAAGCATGTGGTGCAAGGTGGCCCGGATCGGCGAGAGACCGGCTCGGGTCCATCGACGACAGCGACGTCTCGGCCATATCGGACCAATACACAGAGCCATGTTGCTACATTTGGAATAAAATCGGACCAATCGGACCGTATGCATGAACTGACTGACCTGGGCAGCTCCGGAGATGGCGACGACGGCACTCAAGTCGACACCGGCGTGCTTGACGCGGTGCAGGACGAGGTCGATGGCCTCGAGCCACATGCGGACGGGAGACGTGACCTCGCCTTCGTCGGTTCCGCGGACGGCGCCATTGTTCGTCCGGTAGGCAGGGAGGTCACTGTCAAAGTGGACAGCAGACTCGTGGACGACAGCGGAGTGTTCGTCGATGAGTATAGCCTTGAGTTGCTGAGTGGAGAGGTCGAAACCGAGGAAGAGAGGCATTGGCTCCGCGGGAGCACGCGGTGGTTGAGGTGTCGACGGTAACCAAGGTGTAGTAGTCAGTTACAGTATATAAATTACTGGTCCTCGGTACGGGTATCTTCCCAGCCCTCGCCATGTCTGCCATCAATCAGCGGCCGTTCCAACATCGCCAGTCAAAAATTACGATCGAATACCATCGTCCATCTCGCGAGTCCATTCAAGAGTACTCTGAACTTCTCAGAGACGCCAGTCTCAACGCCGTCACCGCCGCAGTCGCAGCTAACTACCAGGACCCAGCGACGTTTCAGCCAACCAGGCAAGCACCGCCCCCACCCCCCTCCTTCAGATCAAAGACTCCCGTACAACCATCGTCCGCTCCCCCTCAAAGAGTACGCAACTCTCTCCAGAAACCACCACCTCGCCCTCGCAAGCACAGTCTGAATCTTTCTTCATCAACGCCACCTCCAACCCACGACCCCTTTGCCGCAACCTCAAACCCTACCTTTTCCAAATCATCCGGCATGGCCTCCCCCCCACCACGCCCGTCCCGCGCCAACACCGCAACCCTCAACGACCTCTTCCCAACATCCTCCACCCCCGCCACCAGACGCCTCTCCGTGCCCGCTACCGTCACCCCGCTCGACCTTCCCTTCACCGCCGATCCCCAAGAGTCTTTGCCCTCTTTCACATCCGCCGATGCCCTTTCCAGCGCTCCCCCTAGCATCTCCTCCGGTACCAGATCTCGCAGCGGCACCCTAGCAACCAAATCAAAGAAGGGCATGTTGGGCTTCATGTCCGACTTTCTCAACACCTCAAAGCGTCCAGAGATCAGCACCCCTTACGATCCTGTCCATCTCACCCATGTTGGCTTCAATTCTTCCACCGGCGAATTCACCGGTTTGCCAAAAGAATGGCAACAGTTGCTGCAGGAGAGCGGCATCTCCAGATCAGAGCAGGAGAAGAATCCCCAGGCCGTAATGGACATTGTCAAATTCTATCAAGAAGGTCACGGCGACGTCTGGGACAAGATGGGCACCGTCGAGACGATGCACCTCGCCGGTCAAAAGGTTCAGGCCGACCCTGCCTTGCAGGCTGCTGTCCGTAACTGCTTCTTGTCTAATCACATCTCGCTCACCCTTCTTTTCCCAGCGTTCCGCGCCCCAACCATCCAAGAAACCTAGCCCATCACCCATAGTCCCATCTCAACCGACTCCTTCCGCGCCCTCTCCCAGCTCTTATCGCCCTGCACCAGCCCCACCTACCACGGCGTTGCCTTCCCTTGATCGCTCTACCTCCCAGCGCACCCCAATCCGCACGAGCAAGCCACAAGATCTCGGCCGTGCAAACACCACCACTCGAACAAGACGCCCCCCCAGCGTTGGGACCGCCCAAACGCCTCCACAGACCGGTGCGCCAAAGCCACTTTTTAGGCGCTCTTCACGATCCTCTCGATCTGATGTCACACTTAAAGCCGCACAACCCACAAGGGAAAAGGATCCGAGGGCAGCACAGCAAGCACAACAGCCGAGCCCCGCTGTTGCCAGCTTGGCCAAGACCGCCGGCGTTGCTACTCCCCGACGAAGGGAGAAGAAGGACAAGGATAAGGACAATTCGGACGACATCATCCGACGGTTGCAACAAATATGCACAGATGCCGACCCGACAAAGCTTTATCGAAATTTAGTAAAGATTGGCCAGGGGTGAATTATTTGCCTTTTCTCGATCCTACCCCTGGTTGACGATCCCATCGCAGAGCTTCCGGTGGCGTCTATACCGCCTACCAAGTCGGAACTAACCTGTCTGTGGCGATCAAACAAATGGATCTTGACAAGCAGCCCAAGAAAGATTTGATCATCAATGAAATTCTCGTCATGCGCGCCTCGAGACACCCCAACATCGTCAATTACATCGACTCCTTTCTGCACAAGAACGACCTTTGGGTAGTCATGGAGTACATGGAAGGAGGCTCGCTAACGGATGTCGTGACGGCCAATCTGATGACCGAGGGTCAAATAGCAGCTGTATCCAGGGAGACAACACAGGGTCTTGAACACTTGCACCGACATGGCGTCATCCATCGTGACATCAAGAGTGACAATGTTTTACTGAGCATGAACGGCGACATCAAACTGAGTGAGTACTTGCATTGGCTTTGTGCGGTTGCAACTGATCCACATACCTTGTCCAGCTGACTTTGGTTTCTGTGCCCAAATATCGGACCCTAACAATTCAAAACGTACGACCATGGTTGGTACTCCGTACTGGATGGCTCCAGAAGTCGTCACTCGCAAAGAGTATGGTCCAAAGGTGGATATATGGAGTCTGGGAATCATGGCCATAGGCAAGTTTGACGACCAGCTCCGTCGTTTGACTTACTCATTCCGTTGCCAGAGATGATCGAGGGTGAACCTCCGTACCTCAACCAAAACCCATTGAAAGCCTTGTATCTGATCGCAACGAATGGCACGCCTACTATTGCGAACCCAGAGGCGTTGTCTCCAGTGTTCAGTGACTACTTGGCAAAGACATTGGAGGTCGACGCCGAAAAGCGGCCCACGGCATCACAGTTGCTCGAAGTGAGTTCATTTCCCGAACACTCCATCGTACCATGCTCAACTTGGCTCAGCATCCCTTCTTCAAACTTTGCGAACCCCTCCGCACGTTGTCCCCGCTGATCAAAGCCGCTCGCGAAATTGCAAAATCCAAGTAACCTGTTTCGCTACAACCATTTGGTTACGTTCGTCGAATGTCTGGTATAGACGACATCTACTTTGTGACGTTGCACGCTTCCCCCCTTGTCCTTTTTTGCATCTACTATCACACCACTCTGATACGTTGCATCCGTTCCATTTTTTCCCTCGAAAATGCCTCCCTGGCATAACATCCTGAAAGTTTCCGGAGTTGCGCCTGTGCCCTTGGGATTCTTCTATATCCTCGACTTTGTAATACCTTTCTACATGCTGGTCCCTGCCTAGCTTTTTCATTCATGTGACGTGACTCGGATAGACTAGTCTCGAAATGCGCAGAGTGAACTTTTTTTTTGGGGGGGGCGTGCAATTAAATCGATGGTGGATGTAGAAGTAGAACTGAGTAGTTCGACTTGGCTAACGATACAAAAAAGTGTACGAGCAACGTGTCATCCGATCGTGCATGATCGATAAACTCTATTCTAATAATCGGGGCTCCAGCCTGAGTTATCATTCTCCAATCAGGGCGGGGATGCGGGAAAATCAGTGATTATCGACGTACCGTGATAGATCGTCGCCAAGTTGACGATATCCGTCGCCTCCGCAATGAGCTCGTTGACTGTATATTCAACGCTGAGCGACTTGTCTAATTTGCGAGCAACAGAGTTGAGTGCACGGTCCGCTGCTTCGTTGACCGGCGCGTTCGCCGCGGAGTCAGGACCCAGTCCGAACCGTGCAGGTTCCGCAGAAATGCGTCCGACGGGCTCGTTGGTGCTGTCTTGAATCTTTTTGATCTTGAGCTCGCTCGCGGTCCTGAGGGGGCGGGTGGCGCATATACCGTCTCCGATGAGCCTTGCCGGAACCACGCAGAAAGAAAGAAAGAAAACGAACCAGGAATGAAGGGGATCATGCTTGAAGACTTCGAGCACAGTCATGATGACATCGGACCGCTCACGGAGAACGCGCAGGGTTTCTTCTGCACATCGCTGGAATACGCCTTGGGTGCCCGAATAGCCCATTCCGTCCACCATGTCGCGCGTCATCCGGAACGGGACACGTTCCGGGACTCGCAATAGCTTTCCCTGGGAGAAGGGGGGCGATATAACATGAGATACACGGTATAGTGGTCGACGTGCATGGGGTTCTTACTTGGTCAAAGGCAATCCCTAGGTCGATGTGCACGACCTCCCCTGTCCCATTGTCCATCAGAATGTTGGACACGTGTCGGTCCCCTAGACCCAAGACGTGGCCCACAATCGATGTGGTCGCGACACTCCGTATATAATTTAGTCGCATCGCGAACCAGGCGATGGGCGACTTGTGCTTCTCCGTGAAATAGTGCCTCATGACAGGCGCTGTCTTGTCGCAGACTTCTTTAAAGGACGCAACCATCGCATCCACCCTGCCCTGGTGGCGTTCTCGTGTTTGCTTGAGACTAGTGAGAATGTCGGTATGCTTGAGATCGCTGGGACGATATCTAGAGGAGAAAAAGTGTCAACCTAATCAATTCAGTTTGATCGCATTCACTCACCTCGGATGAGCTATTCCTAGCCATATCTGGAGTGGAACCGTGTTGCCAACGAACTCCAAAACTCCGGCTTGAGCTGCAAGAGGCAAGACGGTATATCCGCGAACTTTTAGATCACGCTTTTTGGTCTCTCTGTCACATTTGAGGACGACATTGACCAGGTCAAAGACTTGTTCCATGACAGCGTCTTGTCGCAGGTCATCGTTCCCGCCTTTGAACTTAAAGACAGAATCAGCTCCCTCGCGACAAAACTCGCGCTCGCCAACTGCTCACCAATTGCTTGTATTTTTCACCATTAGAACCGTAACAGGTGCTGATCTTTGGAAGATTGACCCCTCCCGCTGTCGTGAAAGTGGGGTCGTAGTGGCTGATCCAGACACAATGATCGTACTTCAGGGTAGCATCGATAGCTGGGTGCGATGTGACAACCGGCACTTGGATGTCGCGAAGCCGTCGGATCGTCAGGTTATCCGGTATATGCAGCAAACCCTTGACTTTCTTGATGGCACGGTTGTCCTTGACGGGGCACTTGGCCCATTCGATAGATGCATCACACACCTGCTCGATCGCTTTGATACGAGTGGAATGTTGTGGATCGCTTAGTAGTTGGTCAAAGATGTCAGATGCGGCGCTGGAACGATCGATCTGAGCTTGCGACAATGTTGGCTCGTGACGACCAGATAATCTTCTGCTTAACGACGACTGCCCGGACCTCTCAGGTCGTATGCAGTAGACTTGGTACAGGCTATGGAAGGGGTGTTCTTGACACATTCGGATGACAAGCCCTTGAAGTATTTGTTGACTTGCTGGCAATCCGCCTTGTGAGGGCTGAGAAATACGAGCAGAGAGTTGATGAGAAAGGAAAACAAACTTCCTCGAGGGTATCCGAGCGACTGCATTCTTAAACGTATCTTGCAGTCTCCGATCCTCGAAGTTCGTAAACCACAGAGAACAAAAGCGAATAGGCACGTTGTCATCGAAGATATCCGAGGCCGCGAGGCATCGCGAGTACATGTCGATGGCGAGGTCAAGGAACGTGACCAGTGCCCCATTATGTTGTTTGTAAGCTTCTTCATCCTCCGCTAGAACCGCCTTCGCCTTCTTCTGGTCCTCAAAGAGGGCATAGTACTCATTTGAGCGTGGTTGAGTTCGAAGGAGTTGGCTTTCTCTCTGTTTAATTTCTTGACTCTTGCGATCCATGTATATCTTCCACCGCACGGCATCCGGTGACTTGATGATGACATGGTATTGATGTTCGGCAAAGAGGGCGCATTTATGGAAGATGCTCGCACACACGTTCCCGCGAGTGTTGATTTGTTTTTCCACCTGCGTAGCAAGCGCCGTCGCTGTATCAAAGTATTTGTGCTTAATGTCCATCGGCTTTTCCATGCATGCTTCCGAAATCCAGGACCCCTGATATGATGGTATAATGTTAAAAACGCTGACATTGTCGTGATGGAGCACCCACCAAGCGCGCCATAGAGAGTGCTCGTTCAATAACCAGCTCAGGCTCGCTTGAATCAGTTTGGTTCTGTCGAAGCAGAAGATCCTTCAAGAACTGAACGGCCAACTTTTGCTCGTTTTGAAGCCAAAGGACGTGCGCAAACTCTTGAGACACTTCATGAGTAGAGATGCCCTCAAGACGTCGGGCCTTCACGATGGAGTTCAGTGCCACTTGAAGTTTGTTCGATTTTCGTGCCGCAACGGAAAGACGGACAAGGCAACGCTTCTCGAGTTCCAGCAAACCATTGCCAAACGGTGTGATCATATCCCCGATCCGTTCGCGCTCTTCCTTTCGCCTGACGGAGCGGATCAAGGATGCCCTAGTTGCTAGTATTCGTTCGAGACTGCTGAATCTGAACTTGGCTGTGAGCGTGTGAGTAGCCACTCGGCCTTGAACACTCACTCAAACTCAGGATCAATGTCAACAAGCTGCGACATCGACCGGATGTCTGGAGACTTGGAGCTGAGGTGGTCTTGGACGGGATGTCTCCTCCACTGTGTGAGTTGGTTAAGAGACATGATGTTCCGCGCTATCTCTCGAATCTCCGTGATGTCTTCATTCCCAAGAGTTCGCAAGCGCTCCATGGCATCACAGAGGGCAGAATGGACTGTAGCGTCGATTACGTGCGGATCCCTTTCGCGGTAAATGGCACGGAGAGCACGGTAAAGGGTAATGTTAGAGTCCCGAAAGTCTCCAGTATCGGGCAAATCCCATGTTTCTGTGCGCCATCCCAGTTGATAAAACATGGTCGATGAAGCTTCGTCTGACTGGAATCCTTTCTGTGAGCCCTGAAGAGTGCCAATGGCGAGGCTGTCGAATCCGAATGCATGGAAAGATTGGAGGAGACCGTCTGCATCGATCGACTCGCAGCTACCAGCCTCAATTGCTGCACCATGGAAACGGAACGCCTTATCCCATTGGTGTTCGTGATGGAAACGTTTGATCAAGAAATGGTGGAGATCAGTAGTCTTAATACCATAGAAGCCGTCGGGCTCGTCGATATGCCCATATATCTCGAACAGCAGATGCTCGATACCGTCTGGAGACTCCTTGTTGAGTTGCCCATATTCGAATGCAAGCTCTAGAAACAGTAGCGCGGTGGTATACGATCCGCAACCAACTGCACTCTTCGCTAAGAGGCGGAAGTCAACATCCAGCCATTTGTCGTGTGCTAGCCAGTCATCGGAGTCAACAGGGCGGAAGCTACGCAAGTGAAGAATGACGTCGACTACGGCACGCATACAAGACCGAATAGGGTCCTCAGCGGCCAGTAGAGCAGTGAAGTAGTCCGAGAGATTCTTCCTCGTGGATGTAGCCGAGGATGCACCCTGCGAGAGCTCCCTAGAAAGCAGAGTGTGAACGAGGATGGGAAGTATTTCTTCCGCGAACTGAACATTATTCGCAATGAGGGGAATTAGTTGAGCATAGAACTTGTCGGAATAGTTCAGTATATCGCCCAGAAGTGTTGAAAGAGAACAAATCCATTGAGCGAAATCGGTGGGTGGGTGTGGGATGGAATCGAGCTCGGCGATGCTGCGTGCAGGGCGGATCGACAGTGCCACAGGGAACTGCTGGAAGAATTCGAGTGGGGTTAGATTTTCTGCAGACCAAAGGTGGAAAGCTGGAATCTCCTCAGACGACGCTGAAATCAGCGATTTGAGGGTAAGGTAGACAAGATAGACCTCCGAAGGATTAATCCCATCAAGCATGGCGAGCAAAGTTTGTATGACAGATCGGTGAGGCGAAGGGTTAACCTGTGCCTCTTCCTGGTGACGGATATCCCTTCGGTGTCTAGCGCGCAAGGTCTGGGGGAAGGGGTGTTCACTGCCAAAACCATAGATATTGCCAGTGTTGGCGACAAGCAGGGAGGCGAACGCATCAATATCATCCCGCTGTAGAGAGGCCATCGGGGGAATGTAATCCTTGATACGCCAGAAATCTGTCATAGCGAATTGTGATTTGCCATATGCATGTCGCTCAGCCAACTCGAGCAACCTTCGTACGAGCCGGAACTTGTTTGAGGCTATACGATGGTCGCTTAGAGTGGCGGACAAGCTGTCAGCAGTAATATCCTCAACGATAGACAGGAGCTCTGGCGAGGGCTGATGAGACCACGCCGGCAGAGCTTTCAAAACTTGTGCTTTAATCCTCGAATTCCCGCAAAGCACAAGTGCCTGCTCGTCGACCCACAGCGAGAGTTTCTGATTCCGTTTTGGAGCACTAGGAGTACTCGTAGCGGCATGGTCATCGTCTAACAGAGCACAAACACGGATCAAGATATCGGGGAAACGTTGGTCAAGCTGGACCTCCGTTTGATAGACGGAGAAGCCCCACTCGAGATATGATTGCGCGGCTCGAGTGAGATCTGCCTGCGCTAGCAACGAAGATGACTTTTGGATGAAGGTATGGAGCAGTGTAGGATCCTTGAACCTTTCGTTGAGGACAGCGACCAGGAGGCTAATACCATTCAGCAAGCGAAGTTGTTCGTTGACAAATGGTGTGGAATGTAACTCTGCAAAAATCTGATGAAGGACGTGGTACGATATGGCAGTGACATGTTCCGAGACTGCCGCTGAAGTGCACCACTGCAAAGACTGCAAGATGGTGCTAGTGCCGAAGCGGGGTAGGTTCGGGGGATGAAATCTGAAGTCGTTCAAACGGCGATATTTATTCAGCGACGTGAATGTCCGAGCAGCTTCTCGCAGACCATGAGCACGCAGACCCTCGACGATTGCGCCGCCATCTGAAAAATCTTGGTCGCCAAAGGAGCGGATGACAGAGGCTGCGATGCTTGCTGCGTTTTGTCGTACACATTGCGTGAAACCCCCGAGGGGTTGAAGGTCGATGCCTTTGGAATGAAAAAGTTTCTCGAGGTGAGTTGTGAGTGCGGAATCGCTAACGTGAGTTGTGTCAACGAGTGAAACGAGCTGTAACCCAATGAGGTCTCCGATGCATGCTCGAAGACCGTCTGCCATGGTCTTTTGGGTAGCGGCACAGTGATTAACAAACAATTGTTGACCGTGTGCAACTGCTTCTTGGCTCCCCCCTCCTTCCATCAGGTTGGCAGGTGTAAATAAGCGAAATGCTGCCTCCGCGCATTCTCTTCTGTTCGCATAACCAAGTAAATTCGGTGGCAGTCGCAGGATGTCGAGGAAATTCTGTCGAATCGATAAAGCAATTTGGGAAGCGTAAGCCTCAAAGAGTTCACTGGGCTTGGATAGTCCGAGACGCTCGGAAACGCCGCGTAGCACAACCTGAATGTGGCGGGAATACAACGGGCTGTGGAAGGCTGCTTCCAGAAGGTGCCAGTAAGGTCCTCGCCTCACATACGAGCTGGCGATCATGATGTTCCCCAGACAGAGTGTCCTGGTGAGCATGCGCTCATACCTGACAGATTTAGTTAGGCTAACAATGGTTAGGAAGAGAAAACCGTACTGTGCAAGATCCCTGGGTAATGAATCACGAACTAGCTGGTAGAAACCGTCCAGGTTTTCGTATTCGTGGATGAGTTCGTTATGATCGACAGCAAATAAGCTCGCGCTGAGAACTGCAGCACGGAAACGAACGCGAATATCTTCGTCGACATTTAGCGCCAACAAAGTGCTCATGGGACGCTTGATTTCAACATCGTGATAGTCGGCTGGCCAGAATGTCTGCGACGGATCTTCTGCGAGATATCCCGCCAAAAAGCAAGCGACCAAGTCACGTATCTTCCAGGAAGTTGTCTTCTTTTTGGTCTCCGCCGCCTCCATCATATTAGATATCCATCCACAAAGAACCTGCACGTGTTCACCAATGATAGATGTGGCAGCTTCTTTTTCCATCCAAATATGCGAAGATGACTTCAGCAAGTCGACGACCAGGAAATGGAATTGATCGTTGATAGCGTGAGAGTATCTCCGAAGGAGATCAGCACATTTAACCAGCAAGTTATCCAAGACATCAAGGCTGAGTGTGAGGAGTCTCCTACGCACGACAGTCAAAAGCGGGGGTCCAAGCAGCAGGAGCTTTTCCTCGGGACACTCTACCACCAATTTGATGAGCTCCTTGTCGCGTGGCGTTTGCCCGGTCGGACATTGTAAGACAGGAACGGAAGCAAGGAAGACAATACATATTTCCGCCAAGCTGCGTGTTGCAAGAGCCATCGGTGATGCGTGTTCTTCTTGTGGGGTAGTACTTTGAGTGGTTCTGATCGGACCAAATCCATCATGTTCCATTGCTCCGGGATCCCGCCTATCAGTCGACTGATCGGTGAGGATGCTAAGCAACTGTCTAAGTTTCTTCGCAATCGTGCCAAAGGCATTCTGAACCTGAATGCAAACCAGCATCTGTAAGGACCACGAAAGAAAGAAAAGAAGAAAAATACGTACATCTGCGTTCTCCCAAAGAAGAAGTTGCAGGTACCGACGCTGGCTGTGAGGACGAACGCGGTTTGAGATACGCATCTGTAAGCTACGGAGAATATGGGATTTGATCCCAGATTCCAGGCTAGGTTCAATCAACGCCGCCCATCCGTCTTCGCCATCGTCCTGATCCGTATCGACAACCAGGGGTTCCAAAGCCTTTAGAATCAAGAGTCTCTCCTCCGGTGTCCACTTGGTGTCCGTCACCAATGGAGCAAGAAGAACAATCACCTTTCCAGCTGATTGGATAACTCGCCTATTGCTATGCGTTCCGTTCAGGGAAAGGAGGGACTCGAACATAAGAGCGGTGATAGCTGCATCGAAGGACTGCCGTACTTTCTCAGCTGTGGGGTGCAACTGGTTGTCTCTCACCATCTCCCATTCGGATATTAGGGATTCCATAGCCTTAATTAGGAATGCCGAAACCCTCCTCTCGCGACCTCTGGGAGGCACCAGTTCTTGATCTGCTTTGGTCGCCGGCGACGGGATCTCTTGGGCGACCACTGTATCTGCCAATGAGCTCCCACGTCGGCCAAGTACGGGAAGTTTTGCATGTAGTATGTAATCTCGAATGATCCTCGTTTTGTGATGCTCCTCCATGACATTTACAATGTCGCAATCTGGAAGCACCATGCGGCAGATTGGGTCAGTGCGTCGTGAACATCCGCACATGCTCTCCAAAAGATCCAGGAAATCGCCAATAGTATGCGGTGGCATACGGGATCGACCACTGACATCCTTTGCTGAGGTGCCGACCCGCCAATTGTCAAGAAGCCAGCTCAGCGCCTTCTCCTCTAGTTGCATGCGATATAGTCGGACATCCTGGCTGGCCACCCTCAAACACTGAGCGAGGAACATACAAACGGCATCGTAGGGAAAGCTCGGCCCCTGGAGATCCAGATCTTTCGCAAGTGACTCAATTTCCGCAAGGACGCGCTGAGGTGTGAGAAGATGCCTCGAATAACCCACGAGAGTATGTGCAGCGTGGCAGGCTGCCCGGCATACTACTGGAACGTTTGCGCGACGCATGGCGTGTGTCCATATGGGATCCCAGGTAGCAGGTCCGCGCAGACGGGAAATCGCCGAAAAGGTTTCATCAGAAGGCGAGACTGAGGACGGTCGCATGCCATCACAATGAGCTATGGCTGCTAGGCAGAGAAATGCCCATGACTGGATGAGTACTTCATCAACCGAAACGAACTGTAGCACAGTAGCGATCACATCGTTTTGAAGGGAGTTATGGAGTCGATACCAGTGCCGATCGATGAAGAAAAGTAGAATTTTCAGGTGATAGAGCCTCACACTCATCGTGGATGTCGCTCGTAAGGAATAGAGAAGGCCTGATATAGGGTCTTCCCGTTTTGCTCGCTTCCCTGTGAAGGTACTTCCCTCAGGGGTGCCTGTATGCACGGACTCGGAATGTTCAAACAACTGTAAGTGTCATATTCAGTTACGTCTCTTGACCAGGAAATACATATTTTACTTTCTCGGCACAATCAGCCTGCAATTCTAACAGCGCCCACGCTAATGCCTGGCTCGCGTCGAAGTTCCATCCAGCTCGGAAAGTCTGGGCAACGAATACCTCTCGTTCGTCGGCTTCACCAACGCTCACTTGCAGCCTGAGCGAGTCGATTGAGAGTGCTTCGATACCCCATCGACTGTCCGCTTCACTGATGAGAAGGGTCCAGAGCCTCTGAACGCTGTCTGCCCAGCCATGATTCGGCGCGTCACGGGTTGCCGTCAGGAAGGGGAAGAGAGTCTTGAGAATACCCACTAAGCTTTCTTTGATTCGCTTGTTCTTGGTACCCCATAATCCCACCAGCGCATCCCAGCCGCAACAGGCGAGGTCATCAACCTCCTGCCTGCAGTTAAGGGCCACTTGACAGAGGAACGGCTGCAGTGCAAGAAGGTAGTCGTGGTGTAGGGAAGTGTCTGTAGGGTAACGCTGCAAGAAACGTTTCATCCGCCAGAATAGTGACGGTGTGATAGGTACCAGGATGAAATTCTTAGGGAAGCTGTCTGGATCGCTGGGATCTGGTCTCTCCACCTCGGCCAGGAATGGTGCAGTAGAATGACGGAACAAGAGGGCCAAGAGGGACGCACATTCAATCTGCTCGAGAGAGACAGGATGACGAGGTGCACGGCGATCAGAGGGGTTGTCGGTGACTGCTCCCGGCACATGTGTGGAACTGTGCTCCCGTAGTGGTCTTTTCCGCGCCAAAGTAGAAGGACCAGTGGACGGAAGGCTACCATTCTCTGACGGCGGTGAGTCACTTTGGTACATAGAGTCGTCGACCGGGGCAGAACTCGCTATTTGGTCTGTTGTCTGTACAAGGTCATCTTCGATGGGATCATCCAGGATAATATTGAAGCTGATCTCCACAAGCTTGAGCCAGATATCCACGCTGAGATGGTCCATGTGAGGAGTCCAAGCGAGCAGAACTTTGATCGTTTTAATGTAATCCAAGGCTACGGGGGTGAATAATTGACCACGATGGACGAGCATTTGAGTAAGATGATCAAGGAGAGGTGTTAGTGCTTTCTTGCTGAGACAGTGGACACTGCGCTCAACCAGCCAGCGCACCGCGGCCGCTGCTTCCGTGAGCCTGCGCTGGGCAGCTGTTCCAGCTGTTCCAGACTTTCCACTTTTCTTGACGGCGTCGACCTTCTCGATCTTGACCGTTGTGAACAAGGCTTGGTAGAGGATCAGCCAACCACGGCCGTCTTCGATACTGTATACGGCATCTTCGCGAGCGAAGGCGGAGCGGAGCAAGGTGATTCCTTCCTGGCGCTCCTTTACTTTCTCGCTTTTAAGACGGTCGATAACCGTCTTCAGGTTGGACATTGATATTGAAGGGAGAATGGAACATTTATTGAAGGAAACGCGACTGTGGCAGTGCAGGAGGGACGAGTTTGTGTCTGTTTGGTTCACGAGTATAAAAACTTTGCCCTTGCTCATTTTTTTCATGGCTTCTTTCTGCCCGGACAGTGAAGTTATGTCACCACCCTGGACCGGTTCTGGTGAAAGGCCAATATCGATCGACATTTCCTCGTCCGATTGACGTGGAAATGGGCAGCTGAGAAGTGCAGATTTTACACCCCAGAGAATCTGGCATGGTTTTTGTTCTGTCCTACACATACAACAGTAGTACTTACTAGTAATAGTAATTGCATTAATGTGATGACTTGCTGTAAATTCCCATCTCATAATAACTCACGTGACCGCGTTGTAGGAAATAGGAATACGCGCGAGCAGACGGTCGCGTCTTGTCGTTAGATACCCTGTCATTCCGTCGCTGCGGTCATTTACCAACACTCGTTGACCGGCAATGTATAAAGCAGCGCTTTCGGGGCTTCGAACCGTCAAGCGAGACTGGTCTGAAAGCTCGAAGACTGATTCGGATGCTTCCCAAAAGCCTCTCGACGCCCGGGCGCAACGTATCAGGGACATTCAAGCTGGTCTGGATGGACGAGAGCATAATAGCCTTCTATCTATACCCCTGCAAAGCTACGCCAACGTTACCACAGCGGATATAGCCAGCGGTAGCAAACGATCCCTTTCAGCATCTGCTCATGAGCCGACTGCGAAGAAACGAACCTTGCCTTCCAGTTGGGAGAAAGATGTATACACAAATTCATCCAACTTCACAACAACCACCTACTTATCCTCTACCGCTGTCAAGACTAAATCTACCAGCGTTTCCGCAACGACGGCTGCCACCCCGCCAGCCCAGCCAGCCGGTGTTTTTCTTAGCCAAGAGCAAAAACAGATCCTTCGACTTGTTGAGCTCGAAAACAGTTTATTCTATACAGGAAGCGCTGGTATGTAATGAAATGGCTTCATTCTTGTGCATATATACACTTAACTGTGCAGGCACCGGAAAGTCTGTTCTTCTACGGGAGATTATTCAAACCCTCCGGAAAAGACATCCCAGGACTCCCGACGCAGTGGCAATCACTGCCTCCACAGGTACGCCCACATGCAAATGCTTCTAATTGACCGGTCGTAAGGCTAAGTGGCGCATAATGACAGGCATTGCCGCATGCAATATTGGAGGCATGACCATTCACTCGTTTGCAGGGATCGGAATCGGGGAGGGTACCGTTGAGGAATTAGTTTCAAAGATCCGGAAGAACAGAAAGGCCGCCTCAAGGTGGGCTCGTACCAAAGTACTTATTATTGACGAAGGTGAATGCCTCGAGATTTGAAGTATTTTCGCTATTTAACGAACCCAGTTTCCATGGTAGACGGTGATTTGTTTGACAAGTTGGCGAGAATCGCCAGCACCCTCCGCCACTCCAAGGATCCATTTGGGGGAATCCAAGTATGCCCTTTCTTCCTCTGTTGGCTCCACTCTCATGGAAAATGGATAGGTCGTTGTCACCGGTGATTTCTTCCAGCTTCCACCTGTGACCAGAGGGATGGCGCAAGTGAAATTCGCTTTCGAGGCGGAGATGTGGAACCAAACGATCAAACACACATTTAATCTGACGAAGGTTTTTCGGCAAAAAGACCAAGGTCAGCGTTTGTTGACAAGGAATTGCCCTCAAACACTCAACATCTGCAGAATTTGTTGACATGCTTAACGAGATGAGATTTGGGCGGTTAACGCCACGTTCTATCTCGAAGTTCAAGTCACTCTCTCGTGAAATCGAATATGGGGACGGCCTTGGGCCAACAGAACTGTGAGTGTAGTTTCTTCGCTGAGTATTTTCGCTCATCATGTCTTGTAGATTTCCGCGCAGAGAGGACGTCGACAGATCGAACCAAGGTCGGATGTCGATTCTGAATACGGAAGAGAAAGACTTCGTTGCCAGCGATGCCGGAACAGTCACGGACCGTACCCAAAGAGAAAAGATGCTCTCAAATTTTATTGCCCCTAAGAAGCTCACCCTGCGTGTTGGTGCTCAAGTAATGCTTATCAAGAACATGGACGAATCACTCGTAAATGGAAGTATGGGTAAAGTGTTACGGTTTGTGAACCCCTCGTTGTACCAAACGGACTATGACGACGTTGATAAAAATGGGCGGCCCAAGTCGGAGAGAAAAAAACCCGCTACGAATGATATGTTGGTTCCTCTTGTGGAGTTCCTGTTGCCTAACAAGATGAGGCGAGAAGTTCTGGTTACGCCTGAAAGCTGGAAGGTCGAGCTTCCCAATGGCGAAATACAGGTCTCGAGATCACAGGTGGGGGGAATAATGTGTTTCAATGCTGCAGGACCTGTCTTCTGACTGACCGTCAGCTTCCCCTAATTCTTGCATGGGCTATGAGTATCCACAAGTCTCAGGGGCAAACGTTGGAACGGGTCAAAGTTGACCTGGGCAGGGTGTTTGAGAAAGGTAGGTTCACCGTTGTTGAATACTTTTACCTCCATACCTACCAGTTTCTAGGTCAAGCATATGTAGCTCTATCCCGTGCGACTTGCTTGGATGGACTTCAAGTGCTCAACTTTGATGCAAAGAAGGTATCTTGCATACACTCCCGTCAATTCCGCCATTCACTTGCTCTGCTAGGTACAAGCCCATCCCAAGGTTGTCGAGTGGAGCAGAACGTTGCACACTGTTTCGGACGAGTGATGTGTTTGTGCGTTGCCATTTGCCATGCAGAACACGGCGAGCTTGCACTCTAAATAAGGCAAGTGGGTAATGCAACGAGTGATCGTGAGTTCGGATCAGATCGACATACTACGACCCGATCGGACATGATGGATGATACTTGGCGGCGCGGTTGTTGAAGCGGAGATTCAATTCCTCTGTCGGTACTTCGGATCGGTATATAATATCATATGTGCGATCATCACTTTGCATGTGAATCATGACAATGATCATCAAACTCTCCTCGTCGGGCAGTTTTCGACTCGCTCACCGCTCCATGTCGAATCTTCGCCCACAAAATTGGAAGGCACTCGCCCCCCCCATCCCAAATTTTGCTTCCCAGCCCTCCACCCTCCCGCCGCTCCCTGTCCCTCCTCTTACTGCCACTCTTCAAAGACTCAAGGATTCTTTACGTCCTCTCGCCCGTTCCCACCAAGAGTTCGACTCCGTATGCCACAAGATTGACGATTTCGCGCGCCCAGACGGCCCTGGCCCCATCCTTCAGCAGTTACTCCTCAAACGCAAGAATGAGAGAGACCACTGGTTGGAGGAGTGGTGGGACGACTTAGGCTATCTTGCTTACAGAGACTCTGTCAGTTCCTGACCCTCTTTCATTTCTTCCCTCCTCTCACATGCATCCTTCAGGTTGTGGTCAATGTATCATACTACTGTGAGCATATCCTACCCCCCCCAGCTCTCATCATTACTCCCTTCCATCTATAGATGGTTTTGAACCTCAACCTACACATCTTCCCCAGACACCTGCTGCTCGTGCTGCTGCTATCACTCGCGCCGCCATGTTGTTCAGGCAGAACCTTCGTTCAGGTCAATTATCCCCTGACGTGATTAAAGATGCCCAACTTTGCATGGATACTTATCGGTTTGTCTGCCCTGACATTCCTCTTACCTCCTCACTTACGCTGGGACCAACTTAGTTGGATGTTCGACTGTTCCCGTGTCCCAGGCACACAAGGTGTCGACTGGAGCATCTCCTACGCCGCTAGCCCAAATCCACACGACCATCTCGGGCATGTCATCGTCGTGCGCAAGAATCGCTTTTGGAAGATCAAGGCCGAAGTTGGTGGTGAGGTGGCCAGCATGGAGGATTTAATTAGGTGCGGTTTGTCTTCTACAGATAACCCTAACCATGTCGGGGACAGGTTCTGCAAAGGGTACAGGCTGCAGGGTCATCACTTGCAAATTTTCAATATTCTCATTTCTCTGATGATAATACTCATATCTGCACTACAGCCAGTTTCAATATATATATGACCACAGTACGGTCGAATACCCCGCAATCGGTGTCTTGACTGCCCACAGTAGGGATATATGGGCAAAGGTGCGTGCTCCACAACATTATCATATATCATGTTTTTGTTTAACGTGGATGTAGGATTTCGCACGTTTATCCTCTATTCCCCAGAACGCAGCTCTCTTTCGCGAGATTCATTCATCAGCTTTTGTGGTGTCCTTAGATGATTCGACACCACCACCAGAGAACGATGTAGATGTTTCGAAGGCGCTGTGGCATGGAACACTCGCAGTGAGTGACCTTTGGTGACTGAAGACACCTCGTCGTCCTCCGTCTACTAATGCTTACTCATATAATTACCTTACTATACGTAGACGCCCACAAATCCAACTACTGGCGTCTCACGAGCCCTTTCCTCGCGCTACGTCGATAAACCCCTCCAATTCATAGTGTTTGATAACAGTGTTGCAGGGTTGATGGGAGAACATAGTGTCATGGATGGGACGCCCACCATCCGCTTATGTCACGAGCTACTGGGATTCCTGGCAGATCCCAAGTCAAATTTCCAGTTATCGCCTTCAGCCTCTATCGTTGCAAATCCGGAACCTTTGGACTTCGATCTGACATCCATCTCTGAAATCCATGGAGCAATATTAAAAGCCCAACAGTTCCTGCATGATCTTGCTTCTTCGCACTCCCTCTCCTTCCTCAGGACGAACTATGGCAAAGCTGCGATCAAGTCATTCGGTGTGAGTCCTGATGGATGGGCTCAGATGGTCGTGCAGGTTGCATATGCACGGCTCGCGGCACGATTTGGCGGCGAAGACGGGCGAGTCACACCATGGCCTGTGGGTACGTACGAGGCTGCTACGACTAGGAAGTTCTACAAGGGACGTACGGAAACCATCAGGGTGGTAAGTGATGAATGTGTTGCGTTCGTGCGGGCAATGCTGGGACAATCTGGTGAGTTGCGACATTGTTTCTAGTTTCGCGACGATCTTGACTGTGTTCGGTGGTTAATCATCGACTTAGAAACGAGGGACAAGAAAGTGCGATTGTTGAGAGACGCGGTTAAGAAACACACGCAACTCGCCCAAGAAGCCACAATCGGCGAGGGTGTGGACAGACACATGCTAGGTTCGTTGCTCTGTTCTCCCCAGTACTCAATTAACTTTGTTTCGTTCACCAGGTCTTCGCCTCTCTAAACCATCCTCCTTGTCTGCACCAGCATTGTTCACAGACCCACTCTATACTCGTTCCTCGCATTGGACACTATCTACCAGTGCAGTTTTCAGTAGCCACCTCGGAGTGTATGGATGGGGTGAAGTTGTCCCCGAAGGATTCGGAGTCGCTTACATGACCGGATTCGATGGTGTGTCTACCATGCCGCATTTTGATGAAAGGAGGGACACTCACGTGAAGCTGTTCTTGACCACAGATTACCTACAGTTCACAATCACCTCTCGCGCCGAGATGCCCAACGCAGAATTTACAGAGGAGATCGGGAAAGCGGCCGAGGAGCTCTACGAACTACTCGCCGGCTCGTCTAACTCGTGTGGCAGCCGCGATGAGGAGCCGAACCTCAAACCGAAACTTTGATGGCGTTGTAATCCAGAATTTACACTTTGGCCTCAGGCCGTCCCTTGCGGTGCGCTACGAAAGTGCTGGCGTAGTTACGCGCTTGCATGAACCAAAAGGATTGCCCAAGGTTGAAACCAGCTAAACATTTTTTGAAGGAAGAACCAGGTTCTACATGATAATGTGAATGGACCACGATGATAAAGAAGTGAATCATCGCTGTAAAGTTCACTTACAGAGCTTTCAGACATACGGACAGGGACTCTAATGAAGCGTAACCGTACTCTGATATAAGACTTTAGCTTGAAGATGTGCAATTACATTGAAATGGACAAGTGGAAAACGTGAGGAACAATTAATAGAACAAACAGACAACACGGCGAACGAGCATTTTCACGAGCATATTTACTCGTCATCTTCATCCTCTTCGATCACTACCTTGGATTTCTTCGCCCGAGATGATGTAGCCCTAGGCTTCCTGGTAGCGGCAGCATGCTTCGCTGGCGCGGGACGCTACGACACATCAGACCACGTAAAAGACATTTATAATGTGCAAACCTTTCTCTTCTTGCCGCCAGACTCGTCCATATCGTCTTCTTCTTCTTCTTCCACCTCGGCCAACTCTTCCGCAAAATCCTCGCCCGAAACTTCGGACTCATACTATTGGTTGAGAAGCAAACTCAGGACAATAAATATCTTCATGAATGCATGATATCTGACCTTGGCGGCTTTTCTCTTCGTGGAGGCTTTTTTGGGAATGGTTTGCCGTCGAGTCGTGCCTTTTGGTTTCTCTGCATCTTCTCCACCCTCACGTTTCTGGAACATAATGAAAACAACGCTCAGAGATGAGTTATGGGGCGGACCTTCGCGCGGGACTTCTTAGCAGGGGCACTCTTTTTTTCCTCAGTATCCTCAGCTGCATCTTCGGCTTCTTCCTCAGTCTTCTTTGGCTTGGTTGCACGTCTCTTCTTTGGCTTTTCCTCTTCGTCCCCCTCAGCTTCATCCTTTTTCTTGGCAGAGGCACGCTTCTTCCTGGGCTTCTCCTCCTCGTCCTCTGCGTTCGCGGCGTCAGCTGGTTTTCGTGCAGACGGAGGGATATCTTCGTCATCGACTCGTCCTTGTTCCCATGCGTGTCGCACACGTTCTTGGTCTTCCTCCTGGAGATCCTCGAACCCGTCGAGGTCATCAGGAGTGGAGAACTTAGCCTTCATATTAGTTATAATCCTTGGGGTAGTGCATCCCCAGTGACGCCATGCACTACAGAACGACGAGATGCCATAGGTCAGAATGAGCCACAGGAGAGGGCGGGTACTTACAAGTTGGTGTTACCCCTGAAGTCGACGATGGAGCCGACCCGCAAGGTACCTTTGAGTATGGGGGTTCCTGAAAACCTCATGAACCTCGACTTCATATTTGCATTGGACACTTTCTCACCTGTGCAAGGCTTAGAACCTTCATGAGGGCAAAAAAATAAGCATCCGGCGTAATTGTGGTGGCAATGGAGTTCAACACACCTTTGCATTTTGCACGAGCCGAGCTCGCGTATTCGAGGCGATAGCCACTCTTTTTGGTCGCTCCCTCGTTGTCAGACATCAGCTAGAGATGCGGTTGGGTTTGGGATGGAGGTGTGGATGAAAGGGAAACAGATGGGGGTGGTTCATCTCGACGCGATGTGGTTTTGTTGAACCGCCCTGTGCCTTCAAAGTCCGACCCCATGTTGCCTTACAGCGCACGGACCTCTTTCTATTGTGCTCGCTCATGCGCTGGTCGAATTTTTTACGGGTTTCTGAAGATCATGGTCGAAAGTAAGTCACGGCCTCGGGCCTGGTTTATTTGTCCAAACAATGGTAGGGCAGTTCAGTACGTGCGCTGCAAGTGCAGTCAGCGCGACCCTCAGGTGGCCTCGCTCACCACAAAAACCACCACCACAACGCCAATTGACTAGGATTGTTCAATCTAATGCTACACGCATCGTGTCTGAAATAAAGTACCAATTCGCCAGCATAAAAATGTACTCTCTGGTAGTTCGCTCCTGTCGTGACCATGATTTTCTAGATTCGATTGCCATCCACATTCGTGAAATCGTACGTGTGCATTCCGCCCCCAGAATCGCCGCTGGGGAAAGAGTGAGATGGATGCCATCGTGCAAGTGATTGACGCGTACATGATAAGTGGGAACTCCTCGCTTTGGCAGTCTCCAACGGCAAAGTGGGCAACGTCGAAGTCAGTCCTCCCTATGACCGCTCCTTGGACCTCATCTGTGCTTCCCAAAGATGGTTCCCACAACCGTACGCAGCCTTGTCAAGCAGTCAGTTGCTGACTGATTTGACCAAATCTATTGAATAGGCGACCCACCATCATTGCCCCCACTTACGATTCCAATCCTATCCCTACCTTGTATCCACTTGGCTTCGACAATACCAAACTCTCCACCTCCCACAGTATCTGAATCATGATGCTGGAACCGGCAGAGTGGCCCGCGCGATAGCGCACGCACGTCGTAAACGTGCAGTGCATTGTCATTTCGCGCGACAGCGAGGAGACGTCCATCAGGTGAAAATGCAGCTTGATTCACCTCTTCTAAATCACCTAGTTCCTGATTGGAGCCAGTGTGTGGTCGCACGTGGAACTTCTCGAGCTTCTCCGTCTCGTAGGCTTCTTTTAGTTTGCGGCGAACATCGTAGAGGCGGACAGGGTGTGTGCTATCTTTGCCGCACGTGAACAAAACCAGCGTCGCCCCATCCGGACTTAGGGCAGCAGCATCCCCTGATTCCGTGGCGTCAAATTGAACTACTTGAACCCCTCTGCGAGTATCAAAAGCATGATGGAAGCCAGTGTGGTCATTCTCCTTTGGTTCGGAAGACGAGAATAATAAGTGTTTCGAGGGTCCGTCTCCCCAGAGGGTAGAACCGGCGGCGTGGTCGGATCCTTTCGGCGCTACATAGAGCTTTTTGTATGAAACAGCATCTATCATGTCCTCGAAGAGGTCCTGAGAATACAGTCGAACAGTACTGCAGGACATCAACTGAGATGCGAATGGGCAAAATATGCAACACCACATACCCATTACGACAGGTAATCGCCAGCGTCAAACCATCAGGGGCATACAATAAGTCTTGTGGTCTGGAATCGAATGTGACTGTATCCGAGTAAGGGAGGCGCCAAAATGAGAACGAGCGTGATCATCAGTACGTTAGACTCACCGGAACGCATTGCGTCCAAACCTCTGCGCTCGTCATTATCATCGTGATCAAGTATCTCCCACATTTTAACGGCGAGATCGCAGCCCGAGGACAGAAACTGCCTTGGGCTGTATGATGCTGTAAGGTATCTATACAGGGGAATTGTCGCATGTAACTCACTTGAAAGGATTAAACGCAATATCGAGCACAGCATAGTACTTCATTACTGAACCTGTGAAGTTCAGCAACCTTGGTGAGATTCCTCGGGAACTCTCGAAGAGAACGACTGCTCACCGCGAGATGTCGTGCATAAGTGACAATGCGCCGGTACCACATGTACTAGTTTAGAAATTCAATAAAGTGTACCGCAGAGTATCACAGGACATTACCTCGGCCACGATGATAGACGACCAACGAACCTGGTCTGTTCTCCGGAGGAGGCGGCCGATCTTCACATTTAATTAAACGCTATCAAGTCTGCGACCTAGATACTTTTATTTGGTACTGACCATCATCATCATCGTCGGATTCGTCCAAACCACCTTCCGCCACGGCGCAAAGTACCACACTACCCTGTTTCTGGACGATTTTATTGACCGCTGTGACCGAGGTTAGCTGGGCATCCGAGCTTAATCATGGTGCAACACTTGCATCCAGACGCTAAGTGGGGATACTTTGAAGTTAACTCGAGCTTGGTATATCCTTTCTCGTAATACAGATTGGGTGGACGAGGAGGAGAGAGGCGCTCATGTCTCCGGGCATGATAGAATGGTTTTGGAAACCTGGTGATGCCGTAATTCCTAGACACCTAGTATGCAATGCCTAAGTCGAAGTCGAGTGAGAAGTACTGTACTCACTGTTCCCCATGGGCCCGCTGAAGCCCATTCAAATGGAAGATGACGGTAATCGACAGGAGGCTTTTGTCGAGGAAGATGGAAAGGAGGCAGGGGCTGTGGTTTAGTCAGGTTACTATCGGACGCGTGCATTGGCGTCAAATCTTCTGCTTTGTTTCTTTCTGGTAGGGGAACCCACTGCAACGAAGCAAGTCCATGAGCACTTTGACTCAAAAACCACGACATGCCACATTACATTTGCCTCGTTTGAAATATCCAGCGAGGCCAGAAGATCTATACAGTCATCGTCGTCACCATCTGAATGACCACAATCAGACGGGCTGGGCGAATGGAGCTCAGCACGGAAGAATTCAGCCTCCAGTTTTGGTATGTTTCCGGGGTCGCCAGATCTGCCATCCGTGACATATGGTGATCCAGCGTGTCCGTCCACTTTGTGCCTCTGGGATGTAATTTGTATGGCTGACCACGTAGATGGGTTGCATGACGCACCTTGGAGGGCCAGACATCGGGCTCGCTGTCGGACGAGATCTCGATAACTTCCGGTGTACGTTCCTTGCGCTTCAATTCATTGTGATTTTTTACTGCATCCGCAGCCATTTTCATGGCGTCAGTTGCGCGCTTCTTAGTTGGGCGAGCATCATTCAGTGCTTTCCGCGATGCCAATTCCTTTGATGCGTGTCAGACTTGTCCAGGTGCAATGCCGAACTGGACAGACCAATTGTGTGATACGTTGGAGCTCGGTATACTGATCCATTGATGAAAGAGGACGCAGACCAGTTTGTGGATGTCTGCCAAATTAAATTGCGACGTCCGTCAGCGAGATGCGCGATGCAGAGGGTCGCGAAGGGTTAATCAGCAACGTTACGGATGGCATACTCACGATCTGCGTTGTGTGACCCGAGAGGATGACGCGACGGGAGGGCCTTCGCTGTCTGAGTCGACGAGGGTGATGGTGACTGGGTCGCGCAAGCGTTTCCTGTGACGTGGGGATGGATGATCTTTGCGAACACAGCGCTGTACGCCAGTGCAAGATATGTCTAATTCGTCGACATCAATCACCTCGTGCTTGGTGGGCGGCGACATATCGCTCAAAACAAGTCCAAGAGCCTTTCTACTTAGGGGAGGTGGGAAACACACCCCATCTGTCACGTGCTACAATCATACAGTAACTCTCGTTTTTTCTTCTTCCACCCCATGGGCCAATCCTTCTCCTCCTCCTCGTCGGTGTCGGCGCCAGTGGGCTATCCGATGCATCGGTCGGATCCGCCACCACCTTCCTCGGGCTGCCCAATTCAACACTCACCGTCATCCAACGTCAGCAAGTGTCCCATTGACCACCCGTCGACACCGCTCAATCCACTCAATCAAATGCCCTCCCTTCCCCAGACACCGCTGGACAATTCTGATCAACTCCCGACGGAACGCAGTCTCTCTTCAATAACACGCTCTGTCGACGCTGGTAGGAAAGAGACATGGGAGTATCCTTCGCCCCAGCAGTTCTATAATGCACTGGTTAGAAAGGGATGGGAGACGCCTGTAGAGCATGTAGAGACAATGGTCGAGATTCACAATTTCCTGAATGAACGTGCTTGGGGTGAAGTGCTAAAGTGGGAGAAGCGCGTTGCTCAGTAGGAAGTGTTTCTCGGTTCTTGGGGCAACGCGACTAACAAATTCTCCGTCAGGCCTGGAGACGAAGAGCCCTATCTCGCGAGGCTCAAGGGACGCCCAGGGGAGATGTCCCCGAAGGCCCGCTTCTGGTTGTTCGCCGGATGGCTACTGCCCTCACGATTCAAGTATGTCCCTGCTGCGTCGCAAGTGTGCGCGGACTAACGTGGGTTATAGCACCGAGCCTCCCTTTGATCGTCACGACTGGGTCATTCGACGACCACGGACGGGGGAAGAAGTACGGTACGTGATCGACTACTACTCAGCTCCACCTACACCAGACGGGGAGCCCGTCTTTGCATTGGATATCCGACCTGCGTTGGATAGCGTGCAGAGCGTCAAGGAGCGGATTGTTGTCGGTACGGGCGAGATCTGGGAGGAGCTGAGTGTGCGTGCGTGGGGACGGAGGTGAGTTGAGCGATGTCGTGCTAGCATACATATACATGTACACAGTCGTAATACATAGAGAGATCCTTCGCTTTGGCTCGTGCGTACGGTAGCGTTGAGGTCTTGTCGTCGTCGTGGACAGCGCTGGGAAAGCGAGCTTGGGTTCCAAAACTGGGCAGTGCATTGTCGCGAGTTTTCCAAGCGAACGCATCATCGTTTGCGGATCGACACAGCGCTCAATTGCTGCGAGCTCGATCCGCCCGACGACGACGAGAAGTCCTCCCCACCGCCAGTCACGATGGAGCGACCAGCTGGCCCACGTCAACCAGACAAGCGCAACGAGGCGTACGAGTCCATCTTTGGCCGTCCGTCGACGACCCACCACCAGGCGACGGCGGGTCCATACTATGGGCAGCCCGCCCAGAATGCGCCGTATCACCCACAACTGAATCAGTTCTCGCCGCCGTATAATTATTACCCGCAGGGGATCGACAGACGGACTTCCCACCCGTCCTCGCTTGTCCCCCAGCCTGCCGCCTACTACCAGCACCCGAGCTACTCCCAGTCTCCCGCATCCCAGCCCCATCTTCCCGTCTCTTCCCACTACCACCTCCCCCACCACCTCCCACATCGTAACCACACTCTTGCTCCCCCCACCCTCCATACCCGCGCACCTTCCGTCGTCAGTGCACCCATCACATCCGCCATCATTCCCCCAAAACCAGAAGATCCCCCAGATGCTGCCCTCGAGGCCTTCACCAGGTCCGGTCTTACCCCTGCCCAGGCTTATCAGGCACAGGTATACCGCACCGACTCTCCTCCACAGAATGGCACTCCATCCCATCCCTCTGGTGACGTGCCCCGTCTGGGTCTAATCGACCCTGACATTGGTCGTCTCAACATCGACTTTGTCAAAGATGATCAGACTACAGCTGACCCCCCTAGCGAGTTGCCATGGGCGCACACTTCAGAACGCACACGTGGGTTGCTCTGTTCCATATCTGGTCGGCGTGCTGCACAATGCGCTAATTCCGTGCCTTCCTTCTAGCCATCGCACCCTTCCCTCAAGCCCACCACGCGCAGCAGCCCCAGAATCGCCAATCAAGTCCCCTCTCTGTCGAGTCCGACTACAGTGGGCCTTCTCGCCCACATCACCTCCAGCTCGACACCGCCCTGATGGCTGGCTCACGTTCATCCCTCGCGAATTCCTCTCCCGCTTCATCTACCCTTGTTGACCACTTCATTGGCCCAGCAGTCACATCCCGGTGCTCCTCGGACTCGGCTCGTACCGTGCCTAGTCCCCCGTTCCGTCGCGACCGCACAACACAGGACAGGACCTTGTCCATCTCTTCTACCTCGAACTCAATGCGCACTGTACTGGACGCCCGTTCACGCCAACCTATACCTCAACCTCTTCAAGGTGGTCGAAACTCCCCTACGACCTCGACAAAAGCTCCGACGACTCGCGGTCGCTCTCCCTTCATCTATCCTGCCTTGCTATCCAGAGTGGCAGAGGCCTTCAAAGAACGCATCAACCTCGCAGACCGCATCAAGGATGGACTCACATACAAAGATGCGTTCGACGGGCGGGAAGCAGTGGACAAGATCGCGTACATCATCAAGACCACGGACCGAAACCTGGCCCTGCTACTAGGGCGAGCCTTGGACGCACAGAAATTCTTCCATGATGTCACATATGACCATCGCCTGCGGGACAGTGCGGCAGAGCTCTATCAGTTCAGGACAAAGCTGAGCCCTTTCGTCAGCGGGGAGCTGGCGAAGGCCGATGTGGACCTTGATCATGATGACGCAGAGGGCAAATCTCCTGTGCAAGGCAAGTCGGATGGTTCGAGGGGGGTATCAATGGTTTCTACGGGACACGGATCAAGTGACTCACACGAAAAAGACTCGTCGCCGGTGACGGGAGGACCCGAACACAGAGGGTCCCAAGGCACTGAGTCTATCGACGAAATCCCCCTTCCCTCTGGTGTTTTCACTCTTTTGACAGATTGCTATTCCCCCACGTGCACAAGGGACCAACTGTGTTACAGCATTGCATGTCCGAGGCGATTAGAGCAACAGGCGAGGCTGAACATGAAACCTCAACCTGGTCTCAAGAAACAGATTTCGCGAGAGAGTTTGGGCGATCTTGTGGTAGGCATTGGGACCATGGATGGTGGTATGTTACTGACGTGACCGCCTTGCAGGAACCTGGGACCCTTTGGATACATTCGGTGCCACAAGAAGTAGTGAACAGTGTGTCAGACACAGAGAAAAAGCGACAAGAAGCTATCAATGAAGTGATCTATACGGAGCGTGACTTCGTGCGGGACATGGACTATCTTCGAGATGTATGCGTCATTCTTCTGTCTCTCGTGTCTTACCATCTTCACACATCAACTTCCTTGCAGGTCTGGGTGAATAATCTCAAAGACAGCGACATTATCCCTGCGGACCGCCGTACCGATTTCATCCAGCAGGTCTTTTGGAATATCCAGGAGATTATTGTCGTCAACACCCGCCTCCGCGATGCACTCAATAAACGCCAAAAATCGTACGCTGTTGTCGAACGTATTGGTGATATCTTGCTTGAGGCAGTGCCTCATTTCGGCCCGTTCGTATCGTATGGTGCGCATCAGCTGTACGGAAAGTATGAGTTTGAAAAAGAAAAAAGCTCTAATCCAGCCTTTGCGGCATTCGTTGAGGTGCGCTGCGTAGTGTAGCTGTAAGATGACGTCGCTCACCACAGATTGCGTGCAGACTACAGAACGACTTCCTGAATCTCGCAAACTCGAACTGAATGGCTACCTCACCAAGCCCACGACTCGTCTTGCACGATACCCATTGCTTCTGGAAGCTGTTATTAAACACACGCCCGAAGATAATCCCGATAAGCAAACTCTTGCGCAAGCCGTCGGTGTGGTCCGGGAGTTCCTCGGCAAAGTAAACGTGGAAACTGGAAAGACTGAAAACAGGTTCAACCTGCTGCAACTCGACCAACAGTTAGTGTACAGGCCCGGAGAGCAAGTGGTTCGCATCTGTCTTAACTCCGAGTATCGTATTCTAAGGTCTTTATGGCTTTTAGGACCTGAGATTACAGGACCCTTCCCGGGAACTCGTTTATAGGGGCGCGTTGAATAAACGTGGGGGCTCTCAAGGGGACAGCGGAGACTTGTTGGTATATCTGTTCGATCATGCGTTGCTTATGGTCAAGCAAAAGGCCAAGCATGAACAATACAAAGTTTATCGCCGTGTAAGTTCACCCCCTTGAATTCTTTTTTTCCCGTTTTGGTGACCCGTAAATTATTCGACTGCATAGCCCATTCCATTGGAGCTCCTCTTCATTTCCGCCCAAAGCAAGGAAGTCACGAAGAAAGCCTTAAGCCGTGGTGCGCCGTACCCGCCTCAGATCCCAATTAAGGTCGATGGCAAAGGCGACTTTGCAATCACCTTTGTACACCTTGGGCGAAAGTTTTACCAAATAACACTATGGGCGAGCACTTTCGTGAGCCATCGCAAATGGGTGGATACTATAACAAAACACCAAGATTTGCTGAGGGAGCGGAGTATGGCTTTTGATACGACAACCGTTTCTGAAGGTTTCTTCTTGGGTACCAATAGGGTAAACTGTGCAGCCCCCTTCGGTGAGTCGGAGTACGAGAAGTTAGGACTGAGCTGATGGTGAAATAGCGAATGGGAGACGGATAGCCTTCGGAACAGATGATGGTGTCTACCTATCGGACCTGAGGGAGCAGAACAGGGATCCCATTAAAGTCTTGGCATTGCTGGACGTTTCGCAGGTTGACGTTCTCGAAGAGTATCAGCTCCTCATCGTACTTTCAGGTTAGTTTCTGTTCGCGATGTTGTTCGCAACTCATGTAGATTTTTCTGCAGAGCGACAAGTGATCACTTTCCCTTTGGAAGCTCTTGATCCCATGGACCCGATGGCTGGTCTGAAGCGTGCAAAGCGTATATCATCGCATACATCGTTTTTCAAAGCTGGTATCTGCCTTGGAAAAACCCTTGTTTGCGTTGTGAAATCTAGTCCACTTTCCAGCACAATCAAGACACTTGAACCTATCGACCAAAATATACGTGGGCGGAGTAAACCCACGTTCCGCAAGCTTTTACAGGGAGGGAACGACACGCTCAAACTTTTCAGAGTATGTCTTTGGTCTCTCCTTTTTTGTTACTGGTTGACAGGCAAGCCAGGAGTTCTACATTCCCGTTGAATCAAGTTCGATACATTTCCTGAAAACGAGACTTTGTGTAGGTTGTTCAAAGGGCTTCGAGATTGTTGACCTCGAGAGTCTGGATACCCAAAGTTTGTTGGATCCAGCTGATACATCACTCGACTTTGTGAGGAAACGGGAAAACTTGCGTCCGATGGCCATCTATCGGATTGACAACGAATTCCTGCTATGCTATGATGGTGAGAGCAAGAGCTAGGAGACCACTATTGGTACTTACTCCAGGGGGTCGAAGAATTTGCTTTCTATGTCAACAGAAGTGGCTGGCGGTCACGACCAAACTTCATGGTCCATTGGGAGGGGTCACCGACAGGCTTCGGTAAGTACAACAGGATGGCCTGCGACAGCTATTTTCCTGACGCGATACCGCTTAGCGATGAGGTATCCATACGTCCTGGCATTTGAGCCCACGTTTGTGGAGATTCGACACGTCGACACGGGTCTGATGTCCCAAGTCATCCAAGGTAACAACCTTCGCCTGCTGTTCGCAGATACCCCGCCGTCGGGGACATCGACACCACATCACGCGTATTATCCTCCGCAACCATACCAATCAAACCCATATCAACAGGTTCCGTCGTCTGTGTATGGGCGTCCGTCGTTGCCTGGGTATCCTATGGCAGCGGGGTATGGTCAGTACCCCAGATATACCCAAGCCGGTCGTGATGAAATCCTGATGGTGTCCGATGACCGTGTGTTGACGTTGCGGTTTGCTGGCGGCAACGACGGATAAGCTGGTCTCGATAGTGCACGCGGGGCGTCTTCGAGCGACCAATTGTATTGTACCTTGAGTCTCATTCTCCGCTGGGCTGGGGACAACTTGTGATCGAGTGGAGGGGCACGGCTCAATATGTATAGTTAGATCGTACATCTGTTGTGATTTCTTTGTCTCTCGTAGGAATAGCATCACCGCTGGTGCAGTCCAACTTGACCATAATGATAACCGGTCGATTGTACTTTCTTCCGCCTTCACTCACTCATAGGATGTTGGTGTCCAAGTTCAGGTGAGTAACCTCGCTTCAGATTCCTGTCTCGTCGCAGAGGCTGATGGCACACACCCGTCAAGTTCATTCAACAAAATATGGCTGTTATAAGATTCTCGCGGTAGTAGTACTAGAGGGCTAGATCATGTTGCCAGTCAGAAGTTCCGCGCTTCCACTCTCAAAGCTTTCATGATTCAACAGTGCGGTCACCGGTAGCCAAGCTGTGGATCCGCCCCACCTAAACTTTGACCAACAAAATTGACCACCAAGGCACCGAACCAGTCACTCACACGGTGGTTCCTGCCGGTGTGGGATGTTATAACACTCGCGCATCGCCGCCTAACGTGGAGCAGCAAGTGAACAACTGGTATCTCGTGTGGTACTTTTCTTACTATTCTGGTGTTATATGTTCCAGTCTCATTCTGGCAGTTGACCGAGTTCTGGTAGGGTCACAAGTTGTCGAATAACCCAGTGGCTTGGGTACCATTGGCCCGGAGAAGAACCATACTTTCACCCACAGGAACCGACGACGTTATAAGTACATCAAAATTCTTACAGGCGGAAGATCTTTTACGAAAGTAGCTACCGCACAGCACAAATTTAACTGTGGGGTGGGGTGTTCATCCGCGCTGCATCAGCTTCCGAGAGCTTTGCCAGCCATCGACCGTCTTCTCCAAGGCAGTTAGAAACTGGTCGAAATCGGATCGTACTTGATCTCGATGCTCATGGACCTTCTCCAGAGACTGGGAGACTCGCCTCGCGATGCTAAGAAGTCGAAGATCACTTCGTCGACTTATACCCACAAGCCATTTCATTTCCCGGAGCTTATCATCCATGTGAAGCTAGCCCCCAATTCCTGGAACCCGTGGTAGCCGAGTCGTGGAACATGGTGACATCCCCAACAGTGGCCCCTGTCTCCGCCCGGCTTCGCGCGGACTCATAGTTCACACTACTCCAAAAAGTAACAGCATTCGAATCATCTGATCCTTCACCTGAGATACTGTGTAGATTTTGGGTGTAGGCCACATGAAACCCCGCTTTTGGTTTGTTGTGCTGAAGGGTATAAAGACCCCTCTGGATTCCCCCCAAGTCTCCAGACGAGTTGCTCCCTTGGACGCTTGATCACCATGGTTCATCCACAAGAAGTCGATGTCATCGTTTGCGGGTGAGGACGCCATGTAACGTGTCTCGTTCGACGTCTTTCTGACTCGTGTCTGTAGTGGTGGCCCCGCAGGCAGCGTTGTTGCTGGACGGCTGGCATACGCTGACCCAAACCTCAAGGTCATGCTTATCGAAGGTCAGATTGCTTGCTAGAGACATAACCCTCGCCTCATTGCTTGTTTGATAGCGGGAGCTAACAACCGTGATGATCCTTGGGTATATAGGCCTGGTATCTATGTCAAGAACATGCAACAAGACGGCATGTATGTAGTCATGGGGTCTCTTGAAACTGGTGAAGTTAACGGCTACTGCAGAAATGACAAGGCCACTTTCTATGTCGACTCTCAGCCTTCGCCTTACCTTAGAGGAAGGCAAAGTATTGTCCCGTAAGTTCTGGTTCTTTGTGTCTGCGCTCTGGGTTGTGGTACTGACGTCTGGTGCAGATGTGCCAACATCCTGGGTAAGATATCAGTCGAGTCAAGATAAAGATAAATTGATTGCTTATACTTTTCGCACCTTTTTCTTAAAGGTGGCGGTAGTAGGTCAGTGTACAACGCCATTGATTGCTAATCTATTGACCAACACTTTCAGCATCAACTTCCAGGTATGATTCATTATTCAGCAGGTTTTATTTTATCGATATGATTGCATATTCTCTTCAGATGTATACAAGAGTAAGTATGCTATCAGTCCATATCCTGTGGAATTCTAACACGCCGATGACAGGCCTCTGCTTCTGACTGGGGTTGGTTATCAAGAATATCGTCCGATTGCTGATGTGTAACGATTTATACGCAGATGACTTCGCGACTCCTGGTTGGGCCGCTAAGGGTGGGCTCAATGTGCTAGGTGCTGGACAATAACTGATTACTCCTTCAGATCTACTCCCACTGATGAAGCGGGTATGCATGCTGGATCAAGTATACGAGGAACATACTCTAACTTGCTACCCTTTTTAGCTCGAGAACTACCAGAAGCCGGTAAACAATGATACGCATGGATACAATGGCCCGATTGCCATCAGCAACGGAGGCCAAGTCACTCAGCTTGCCCAAGATTTCCTGCGTGCTGCGCATGCTATTGGCGTTCCATTTAGCGGTAAGTAAAGTCCCACTAACCAGTTATACTCCTTGCCTCATCAATTGTTGTCAGACGACATTCAAGGTGATACCTAATGCCTCACACCGAAGGTCAGACACTGACGTGAATAGATCTTAATACTAGCCATGGTGCTGAGATATGGGCCAAGTACATCAACCGACACACTGG